>JAECUM010018640.1:0-14301 GCA_016617855.1 Megalonaias nervosa | reverse complement strand
TTTCAGTCATATCGCTACGATGTCCGCAGTGTGGCAGTTTATAGTGATGTCTAGCACTGAGGCATCATGCCGCAGACATGCATCATCATGCCCCACCCAGTCGCATTATCCTGACACCAGGCCGATCAGTCCTAACACTAACCTCTTAATGCTGAGCGTCTAGCGGGGCAGCTATTAGTACCATTCTTATAAGTCTTTGGTATGACTCGGTCGGGGGGACTCCAGAGAACATGCAGTCTAAATTCTTCGTTTTAATAATATTCTAGTGTTTTTATTTGTTTTGTTTGTTTGATTCATTTTCTGTTGTTTTTTTTATTTGTTTGTTTGTTTTGCTTTTGTTTCTATTTTGTTTTGTTGTTTTTTGCTGGGTGTTTTTCGGAGGGGGGGGGGGGGACTCTAGACCCAACCAATTAGCTACAGCAACTGAGCCGATCATGAAAGTTTTAAATGCAGTCTGTATAATATTGGGGCCTTTATATCAATGCATGGATTTGTTCTAATGATACACCAAGTATGAATTGGATTGAACATAAGATTGCCAGACAAATGTAAAACTTAATACGTAGATAGTTTATGGCGGGTAATACTGCAGAGTAATATTTTAATTAGTAAATATGAGCCAGCTGCCATTTGATTCAAAGTCCCCTGTGATTAAATTGCTTCACTGTTCTATTATAAATGTGGAAACGTTATATCCATTAACTCTACTGGATTATTAAATGATATTTTCTTAATTTCATACAAACAAATGATCATGTAACTGTTACTCAACACTAAATAAGGGGTAATCTTCTACTTGTTATCGAGACTAATGAACGCCACAAGCGCTGTCTCATCGGCAGTAGATACGAAAACCCAACTGGCTCACAATTACAATGATTTATTTCAATCTTTTTAATGTTGCCGATATTAACTGTCATCACATTTGCTATGATGTTTCAGAAGGATGGACAGATAATGATGAAGATTTTGTATTTTGAATATGAGTCTGTGAGTGAGGTCTTTGTGGTGGTCAAAATCCAGATTTTCATGGATAATATTGAGGCTTCCTGGTAACCCGGACTACACTGGCTGGCGGAAGACTGTTCATGCTTGCATATTGTTTCACAATGACGCGTAGATGACAACGATCGCTTCGGATCCTGGTCGCATTCAGAAGAGAAGGTGGAGATCAGGTCCAAAATACAAATTATCAAAAAGAAAACACACTGATATTTGTGCGGCTTGAAATCATACAAAGAAAAAAAGAAATGAGGTCTGAAAAGCAAACACAGCTTGCGTCAATAAAATGTGCGCAAACTTAACTAAAGCAAACTGTATTTCTTGTTTCCACTCTGAAAATTTACAGTAATTACTAGGCATACATAAGAACATACCGTATAAAGTTTCCCTGAAAGATTATATACTCCTTTTTCCTCGAACAGTGTCTGCTTGGAACTCACCCGTCACTCTCGTCTGTCGCTAGACGGCGTGAGTTAACTGTGGGATTTTCTGACTCGTTCTCTGCAGATAGGTCTCTGTGTAAGAGCAAAACTTATGTTAAAACCACAGGTAAGCCCAACGCGTACAGACATGTCCTGGAGGTCATGTCATTTGTGTCATTTGGACTTTTAACGTCTTTCAGTCATATCGCTACGATGTCTGCAGTGTGGCAGTTTATAGTGATGTTTAGCACTGGGGCATCATGCCGCAGACATATAGCATGATGCCCCACCCAGTCACATTATCCTGACACAAGGCCGACCAGTCCTAACACTAACCTCTTAATGCTGAGCACCAAGCGAGGCAGCTGTTAGTACCAATTCTTTAAATAAGTCTTTGGTATGACTCGGCCGGGGATCGAACCCACGACGTCCCGCATCCGAGGCGGACGCTCTAACCACTAGGCCACCGGAGCGGTCTTGTCCTGGTGGAATTAATAGTGTCATTGTCCATGTCTTCGACGGCTGACTTTAAGGTTCATTCCATTGACTGATATTATAAAAGTAGCATCTATGATCCGATGTGTTTTTTTATATGCTACTGATTTACTAGAATAGATGACAACATAACTTTAATTCTAGCACATCTGGGGACATAACTTGATTTCTAAGTGGCTAAAAGTCATAATTTTCGTAATATAATCCATGACACACAGTCTGACACTTTGGCGTCATTGCGACGTAATTATTCTCCCTGGCTTTGACACCATTGTGACGTCAGGACTCTTCTTGGCTTTGACGTCACAGTGACGTTCCGACTTCGCCTGACGTTGACACCATTGTGAAGTCGTTACTCTCCATTACTAAGATACGGTACAACAGGTAATTATATTTTTACATTTTTAAGGACCATTTTCCATAGTGTGTCAGAATATAGGTAGTTGTACTATATAATCGCATGTGTTGACGTAAATCAGGGGTTATACTGTTGCAGATTTCACCTTTGTGTATTCGGCTCCATCAACGTGTTGTCAATTAAACTAAATCTAAGAGACTGTAACCAATGATAAACGTCAGTAAATATGAAAACATTTTGAATTATATACCACATCTACAGCATGATTCGCCTTCTGCTTGTTTAATCTAAAAGGTGACTTTCACTCTGTCTTTCATACAGTTCAACCATTTTCCTAATATAGGCTTTTCTCTCTGCAAATTTATTTTGAGAGAAGAAATTGGTATAACAACTAATTCAGTAGCATAATAGATGCCACAAGTGCTTTGACCGAGGATGTAAACCATGTTAGGTCCTTATGTTAAGAAAAGCTGTCTTGTTTTGTTATTTTGCGTTTCCAAGTTAAACACGTTGTTGATAAGCTGTGTGATGTCACACTCTACACAACTGGGCACCGCTCACGGGTACAATATAATGGCAGCCTTAAGGAACGTAGTGCCTACCTAAGGCTACTAAAAGAAATGCTGCCGTGAAAAGAACGAAAACGAAATACTAGAAAAAGAAGATAAACTGTACAAAATTATAGCAGAAACTATAGTATGCTACAGCTGAAATAAAACAGTAAAATCTGGAAATGGAGAATGAGATCATCCATATCCAGAACGGGACTGGAATGCTAACTTTGTGAACGATTACTTCAAAGATACTCATTTCATATATTAACCTGGTGATGATAATATGTTAAGAAAATAATACATTTAACAGCATCTTGAAGCTAAATAAAACCATTCCTATGGTGTGGATGTAAATAGCTAAATATGCTAGTTAAAATGTTTCCATAATGCGCCTTTTTAATGTTTCAAGGAGAGTTGTTCATTCCTAAGTATATCATAGCTAACAAATTAATAACTGGTTTAATATGACCCGTAAAGGTCGTTTAATCTATCCCAACCATTCAAATTAAGATTCAAAATTATATCAGCTCCAATGCGTTCTTTCTTTTGGAGGAGGGGTTACTTTAAACTATAGTATTTTCAGACTCCAACTTTCTAGTAATCTTCAGGCTGTACCTTTAACCCTAGTAATCTTGAGACTGTGCCTTTCACCCGAATAATCTTCAGGCTGTTCCTTTAACCCTGGCAATCTTAGCACTATATCTTTCACCCTAATGATCTTCAGACTGTACATTTTACGTTAATGATCTTGAGACTGTACATTTAGCCCGAATAATCTCCAGACTGTACCTTTAACCCTAGCAATCTTCAGACTGTACCTGTAACCCGAATAATCTTCAGACTGTACTTTTCACCCCAATAATCTTCACGATGTTCCTTTAACCCTAATAATCTCCAGACTGTACCTTTAACCCTAATAATCTTCAGACTGTACATGTCAGCCTAATAATATTCAGGATGTTCCTTTAATCATAGTAATCTTTAGACTGTACGTTGAACCTTAATAATCTTCAGACTGTACCTTTCACCCTAGTAATCTAGAGACCGTATATTTAACCATAGTATTCTTTCGGCTTTTTTACAAAAAAAAGGTTCAGATAATATTTTTTTCTCATGGGTACTGTGTTTTTCACGTTAATATACCAATAATATGACTTGTATACATGAAAAAAGTGTAAAACCACATTTATAACGTCACAAATAACGTCATAACCGCATTAAAAAAGGAAAAGCGTAACAACCGAGGCACGTGACTGCATTTAAAGAGTTCATTTCACTACGATCATATTTGTTGTTTTTTGTTTTTGTGTTTTTTTCTAACACAATCTATGTTTTTCTTCATGTGATAAATATAATTTTACCTTTGTGCTCATATTCAATGAAATCAATTAAACTCGTTAAATAATTTGATTAGTATGACTGCAGAGCTCGGCAAGACTCATTAGTGTTCCCAAAAGACTGAAGCGACTAAACTCTTTCATAAATTTCATTTGGAAAAAAAATAATAAAAAATTAAAAAAAACTGATGAAAGATCCCCTATATCTGAGAACAATTAAAGTTAGCTTTAAAAAAAATATCGCACTTGTGTGGCCAACCAAAGAAATATTGCAACCTTTTATGAGATAGTTTGTACTCTTTTGGGACTAATTATACTATATAACTGTGAAATGTAAGGAAATTAAATCTTCAACAAGCTAAATAAACAGGACACTTACAAGTGCTGGAACTGATAGAGAAAGAGCCACGTGACAAAATCCAAACCAAATTTTGCATATTGAGTTTATAATAAAGTTTGCAGAAACATATTTGAATGTTTTGCTTTAATAAATGGTATTAATCAACAAATCTTGAAGTATTGTAACTATTTAGAGAATATACCATAAAAACGAAAACTTTCAAGGAATGCCCCATCAAACCAAAAGGTTTGAAGGAATGCCCCATCAAACCAACAACATTGAAGGAATGCCCCGTCAAGCCAAACGCATTGAAGCAATGCCCAACCAAACCGAAAGTTTTGAAGGAATGTCACATCAAACAGAAAACTTTGAAGGAATGCCCCATCAAACAGAAAGCTTTGATGTAATTCCCCAACGAACAGAAACCATTAAAGAAATGCATTATCAAACCGAAAACTTCGCACGAATGTCTTTTTTGTGTAGTAAGATTAGCAATATAAATGAAAAAATCCCTTTTGGATGGGCGATATTAATTATAATAATTGATTAGAAATTTGACATACTCGCTTATAAGTCGAGATAAACTGCAAGAAACGTAGACCCTGATCTACGGACGTATACTAGCAATAATGTATGGCGACTGGGGGTCAAATTATTTTATGTAGAGAAAGTGGCATAAAAATTTTATAGGGTCAAAGGGGATTTTAACATGGGAATGGTACTTGGGGGTCATACGAGAAATTAATATGGGAATAGCACTTCGGGGTCATACGAGAATCGAACATGGGTGTCGTCAAAGTATTGGACACCAGGGGAAAATGGCAACAGTGTTGCAAGTGGCTGACCTCAATCGGGCGGACACCTCTTATACACACACACACACACACACACACACACACACACACACACACACACACACACACACACACACACACACTACCCCAAAACAACCTGTGTTAGGTTAGAGTGTCAGAAGAAGAGATGAAATCCCCCCAGTGTTCGAGTTGACCTCAATACAAGTACTTATACAACACAAAGCCAAACAGTTTGGTGGATAATAGTGAAAAGGTATATATTTTCCAGGCAAGTGAGAAATGGAAAAACGCTAGTATCTATTTACAGCCCTATCTTATAGTAAAATCCTATGGATAAACCTAGTATCTATTTATAGTTACAACTTGTGGAAATCCTAAGGAAACATCCAAGTATATATTTATAGTCTCAAAATTATTAGCCTCAATGATGTCATGCTATGGACACTGGGAAGAAAGGTAATATTGTTGCAAGTGGCTGACATCAGTCGGGTGGGAACTTAGTAACAGTGTTCGAGTTGAGCTCAATACCCGCTACAGTAGGTATGTCGGTATGTGAAATCTTTATCAAAGGACAAGCAAGACACAGACATACACAAATCACACACACACACATAAACACAAAATCTAAATGCCCTGTGTTAGCTTAGAATCTAAGAGCTGGAGATGAATACCCACAAACATAATATCATACACCTTATATACCATCTAACATCCCATTCCATACTGTATCCAAAACGCCTTGTGTTATCTAGAATGTAAGAGAAGGAGAAGAAATTTCACAAAATATACTATCTTTACACCACTTAAAATAATATCCATCACATCACTATACCATCAAACATTTCAATACCATCGATTACCCTTACATGTACAAAATGGTCCTGTGTTTGCTTAGAGCGTAACTGAAGGAGATGAAAGCAAACCAAGCCTACTATCCCTTACACCACATAAATACTATCCATTACACCACTATATCACCCATCATCCCAATACTATTCAACACCACACACACACACACACACACACACACACACACACACACACACACACACACACACACACACACTATCCCAAAACGATCAGTGTTAGGTTAGAGTGTAATGTGATGTGATGTGATTTAGATTTTTAACGTAGCTTTAACAATTTTTCAGTCATATCGCTACGATGTCTGCAGTGTGACAGTTTATAGTGATGTCTAGCACTGAGGCATCATGCCGCAGACATGTAGCATGATGTCCCACCCAGTCACATTATCCTGACACCAGGCCGACCAGTCCTAACACTAACCTCTTAATGCTGAGCGCCAAGCGAGGCAGCTGTTAGTACCATTTTGTAAAGTCTTTGGTATGACTCGGCCGGGGTTCGAACCCGCGACCTCCCGCATCCGAGGCGGACGCTCTAACCACTAGGCCACCGGAGCGGTTCTAGGCTAGAGTTTAAGAGAAGGAGATGAAATTTCACAAACATAACATCCCAAACAAAACCTTTGCCATTCAACACCCGTTATACACACGCTACCCCAAAAATGCCCGAGTTAGCTTAGAGTGTAAGAGAAGGAGATGACAGCAAATAAAACATACTATCCATCATACCATAAAATACTATTCATTATTTGATTTTTTTTGTTGTTGGTTGTTTTGTAGTACTTGATGTTGGAGAATGTGTATATGTGGTGTTTGTGCTACAGGAACTGCAGTAAACTGCTGCCTCTGAACAACAGTGCACTGATGTCTTTGAAAAGCAGTGCAATGATGTCTTTGAACAGCTGTACACTGATACCTGTGAACAGCTTACCCTGATGCCTGTTAACAGCGTATACTGATGCCTTTGAACATCAGTAGACTTTGAACAGCTTACACTGTTGCCTGTGAACAGCTGTACACGTATGCTTTGAACAACAGCACACTGATGCCGTCGAACATCGTAGTACACTGACGAATGTGAACAGCGTATACTTATGCCTTTAAACAGCTGTACACTGATGCCTTTGAACAGCTGTACACTGATGCCTGTGAATGGCGTATACTGTTGCCTTTGAACATCAGTAGACTGGTGCCTTTGAACAGCAGTACACTTGTTCCTTCGAACAGCGTACACTGATGCCTGTCAACTGTGTATACTGATGCCTTTGAACAGCTGTACACTGATACATGCGAACAGCTCACACTTACGCCTGTGAGCATCAGTACATTAATGCCTTTGCTCAAAGTCGTCTTGTGATGTGATGTGATGTGATTTGAATTTTTAACGTAGCTTTAACAATTTTTCAGTCATATCGCTACGATGTCTGCAGTGTGGCAGTTTATAGTGATGTCTAGCACTGGGGTATCATGCCGCAGACATGTAGCATGATGTCCCACCCAGTCACATTATCCTGACACCAGGCCGATCAGTCCTAACACTAACCTCTTAATGCTGAGCACCAAGCGAGGCAGCTGTTAGTACCATTTTTGTAAGTCTTTGGTATGACTCGGCCGGGGATCGAACACACGACGTCCCGCATCCGAGGTGGACGCTCTAACCACTAGGCCACCGGAGCGGTTCAAAGTCATCTTCAGTCGACAAATAGTCATGTATACAAACAAATGGTCTCACAATTCCTATATGATCTCTAAGTTAACGGTTGTACTGCATTATACCATCTCACTGAATCACATCTGTGTAGTTCATGAACTGATTATAAAATAAACTTGAAACTTCACGTTTTCTGCACTCCGTATGTGCTAAAAAAAAGGATATTCCTTGTCGGCGTTTTATCCAATTTATTTTTCTGTTTTGTTTTTTTGTTTTAAAATAGATTACAGCTAATGAACTCTGACTATCATCAACATGTTATCGATCCTCTGGGAAATCACCAGATGTAAATTATGACATCTCTATATTTTCTGATAATGCGTTTGGAATTGGCTTTGACAATAAGTTTTGTTCCTGATCAGGCTACGTCTCAGAAAATGGAATTACATCTTGTTTTCCAGTTCTATGTCATGGAATTACAGTAGGGCAAAATGTCACTTCTGTTATACATGTCAATTAGAATATTAAATGTAGAGTTTCCAGAGTCCCCTTTGGCATTAAATGTGTCACAAAGGATCTATGGATTTGTTTCTTTTAGTAGTGTATACAACAGCATAGTTAGTTAAATGATATAGACTAAACTGAGTAGGCTATACAACAGCACAGTTAGTTAAATGATATAGACTAAACTGAGTAGGCTATACAACAGCACAGTTAGCTGCCTGATGTAGACTAAACTGAGTAGTGCATACAGTAGCAGTTAGCTGCCTCATGTAGACTAAACTGAGTAGTGCATACAGTAGCACAGTTAGCTACCTGATGTAAACAAAACTGAGTAGTGTATACAATAGCACAGTTAGCTACCTGATGTAGACAAAACTGAGTAGTGCATACAGTAGCACAATTAGCTGCCTGTTATAGACTAATCTGACAGCAACAATGTCTTCTTCCTCGCTTGCAAAGATTAACTACGCCCTGTATGAATTCTCGATAACGGTTGACACAATTCCGAAGAATTGTGTTCCTCTATTATTTTTAGATGCTTAAATAATTTATCATAACACACATGGACGCGGTGACCTCACGAATCATGGTAAGGAACCCACAAATTCGAAAATATGAGTTCCAGATGCTGACTTCTTATTAACAGGTTCATCTTGCTAACAACAACAACAACAACAACAACAACAACAACAACAATAATAATAATAATAATAATAATAATAATAATAATAATAATAATAATAATAATAATAAAAATGCATATGCATGATTAATACAATTATAATATATTATATTATAATATGGGGGGATTTAAACATCATCAGGCATATCTTTCATTTATAGTACGATATGTTCGGTTGGAAGAAAATTTTTTACTGTGGTGTATATGCATTATTGCGTGTTATCCTTGGCCTAGATGTGATTAAAGTGAATATAAGCTGACATACCGGAGACGGCATGCCGACAAAGAAGATATCAAGGTAACTTAGTTGGCAATTATTGCATATAAAGACAACAAATCTACAAATATCATTTCAGCCTCATTCGAGTAGTAAGGGAAAAGGCCGATTCTAGCTCAAAGACCCCTCCCCACTCTCAGAACAAATACAAATTACTCTCTCAGAGACCCTAAAATTCCCACCCCAAACGATTTTCTAAAAACTAAAAGGCTGGTTCTAGCGCAAATATATTTTGAGATTAAATGAGCGCATCCCCAGACTACTACAGTAATGCAGTCTGGAAAATCAATACTCTACAGTGTTTTGCTTGTAACAGATGTTGCCTCATGTACGCAGCCTGAAAAATCAATAATACATTTATCAGCCAAGCCAGGTATACATGTTCTAGAACATTCCAGAAAACGCCCACGCAAAATGACTCATAATCATGGAATTTCTAGAATGACTCATAATCACATGGAATTTCTAGAAACGCCCACGCAGATCTATTAGTATATAAGGCAGGTAAAATTTCCTTCTGAGGCACTTTCAAGAGGACGTCTTCACCGAGCGGAATCAAGTAAGTGACGTTTTTCATATATTATTTTTTATTATTTAGATAATATTTCATACCCTATCATTATCATACTTTTTTTGATAATCTTTTTCATACTTGCTGACTCTCATTGGTAGAATATCTGTTAATATACTGTCAATAATACGAAACTCACGTATCAAATCGTCCATATCATATTTTATACCCCGCAAGTAAGATCGTATCTGATCAAGTAATTTTTTATAGGTGATACTAGCCGTTTGGCAACTATTTTTTTTAGTCGCTAGTCGAGGTTCAATCTTTTTACACGCTGTTGTAAGAGAAACACCAATGCCCGATATTATTAACAAAAACGGGTTTAATGATGCACCTCTCGAAATTATACCAGATCCGGTCAATAACAGCGGTAAATATGATATTACTCGAAGTATTTTGGTATAGTATTTGTAACATTTTTTCACGCACCAAAGTTTTTTATGATAAAATTTGTAATATTGCATTAGAGCGTCAACATCTTGTTTCGGAATTTCTTTTGAAATGTGATTGAAATCAAATATATATTTTTTCATTATATAATATTACTTTACAACAATGCTGGTTCCTGGTTTGATTAAGTAATTATTTGTGGTGTTTCAGCTACAAATTCCGAACACCTCCAGTAAGACGTTGCGGTTATTGTTTGATCATCTGCTTCCAGTAAAAATATTTCTTCAGCATCCTTATTTAACACTATAGACACAACTCCAGAGAAAGCATCGGTTGTATGACGCCATGGAAATGTTGTAGTATAAATTTTAAATTTTGCAGAGCTAAAGATAGACAGTCTATAAACACCAGTAACCTCTGCGGTATATTTGATAGTGTTATTTTGCTGTGACCATGTTGCTAATCCTGATGCTACTGTGTACACGATATTTTTAATTTGTCTGTGTGGAATTTTAATCAGATTAGTTTTTTGAACAATATTAGGTATTCCACTGACAATGTCGTTGAGTTTCGTGTTAACGTCGGCTAGTTTTATTTCAACGGTTGGTTGTTCCCCAAAAAATTCTTTAAAGGGTTTGTTTATGTTTCTACGAAAATTTAAGAACGTTTCTACGTGTCTAGAAAAAGTAGCACTAAGTGTAATCATTTCATCACCGATTGTTTTTAACGAAGTTGAAATAGGAATTTCCTTATCATCAACATACTTTTTCGTTGCAGCATCAAAATCATATTCCGGTGTTCTAAGATTATTAATGCCGTTATTGTTCATGTTGAGAAATGCACGCATTATACCGCCGTTGGCTAATACGTACTTAGATTCTTGATCGTCGACATGTTTTTTTGTTGCGGCGTCTGTATCTACGGCTGGATTTCCAAGGTCTATAATTTTATTTTGATTCATAATAATACTGCCCGTGAACGAATCGCCAGATTTTCTGACATAATCGTTAATTGACCTACCGGAATCTTGTATCTTACCTTGGTTTGTAAAAGTAACAATATTATTAACAACCGCGGTGGGAATTCGCACAAGTACATCTGACAGTTGTACATTACTTGTTTTTAATCGTCCTTGTTTGTCCTGGAAAATAACAACTTCATTTTGATCTACACTTGTGACATTTAATAAATTATCAATCTCATTTCTTAGTTGATCAAGAGTTGCGTATCTCGATAAATCACCTTGCTGAGCTTCAGCCGACGAATCTATCAATAATGTTCCAAATTTTGTATAGTAGCTCATTATTTATTATCCTACACAAAATTGTCAACAATAGTCGGTTTAATGTTAAATAAAATTATATAACAACAATGGCAAAGATATTAAATTTTGATACCGAACGATTAATTCATTATAAACATAACAATGAACTTCCAGATTGTCATTATCTTATCGTCGGTCGCACAGGATCAGGTAAAACAAATTTGTTATTAAATCTTTTGCTCAACAATAACTTTAACTATGACAAGGCATATATTTATACAATTAATCCACAACAGGACAAATACGAATTACTGAGCGAGTACAACGATAAACTTCGTGATGAACTTAAAGCTGGCGATGATATCTTTTTGATAAGACAACCAGAAGAACTAATTCCAGTTAACGAACTTGATTCGTATGAACATAAAATAATTTTATTTGACGATATTCCGTTAAACAACGAGAAGATGAACAAGATTAGATCTTATTTTTCATTATCGCGTAATAAAAGATGTAATTCTGTTTATCTCGCCCAAGGCTTTTATAACGTCGATAGATTTATCAGACGAAATACTGGTTGTTTCCTATTATTTCCCGGACTGGATAATGTTGATGTTAGAAATATCGCAAACGAACAATGCGGTGACGTAACGAAAGATAAATTTATCGAATTATATCACCAAGCAATCAAAGATAAATACAATTTCTTTCTATTTGATAAGCTAGCGCGTGATCCACCTAAAATGTTTCGTTGTTGCCTCGACAAGTTTCTATAACCTAATTTTGTAAAGTGTATATAAAATAATGGACAAGCATCAACAAAGAATCGAATTGCTAAAGAAATTTATTGAAACTCGAGCAGCTTTTAAGAAAAAAGTGGAAGAAGCTCGGCGTGGACAAGTTCAAGCAGAAGAAGAAACTGCTAAACTTTTCAAACCTGTTACCGAAGCAGTTCTTGGCAAGCAACCAGAAATATCGACATTATCTGCAGAGGAGTTTGAAAAATTAAAAGAAAAAGGTTTGTTAGGTTTACTTGGAGAAAGATCGAAAGACGAAAATTAAAAAATTGCAGAAGAACTTGTAAGAAACATTGCTGATCCTGCTGTACGACAGGCCGAATTTGACAGACTAATAAATAATCCTCTTATGCTTCAACATGCAATAGCAAGATCGACGGTTAATCCAGCCGAGTTAAAGAGGTTAATAGGAAAATTGTCGGAGCAAACTAAGGAATTGGGTGAGAAACAAAAAATAATGACTGAAACCATTTTAACAAAAATGTCTATTTTAGAACAGGTAATATTTTTTAGAAAGAATGCACGTTCTAAAATATTAGGTGGCGAATATGACGAATTTATTGAAAAACATAATATCACTGATATTAATAATATTCGAACTTGGCCAGAAGAATAATATAATAATTTATTAGAAAAATTAGGAGAAATTATAGAAGATGGTTCACATGCTGATGAAACAATTAAAAATGCTAGAGAAGTAGAAGAAGCATTACCTCTGGTAGACAGAATAAGAGAAGGAATAATTGCTGAAAATTTCATAAAACAGCAGTACAGTACAGAACCAGAAAAGTAGAATATGATAAGAGCTGGAATTTTAAAAGACTATTTGCTTATTATGACGATAAACGAGATAAAACATTACCAGAGAAAACCACTGGATCTGGAGTTAAAGTGTTTACATCAAACGCAGAAATAGTCGATCGACTAATGTTGTTGATATCATCAAAAGAAGCTGCTAATAAAAGTGTAGAGATCGATAATGAAATTGTGGATATACTAGATCATCTAAGATCGAGCGGATTACTAACATCGTCCGAGTATGAAATTTTACATAGCGATCTTATCTAAAATATTATTATAAATGTCACTAACATCAACAACATTATTACTTGATTCCTCGCAGACAACAGGAAACAGCGCAAACTTTTTTGTTTATTACAATCCACCAATAGAACTTGATCTTGAAAAACAGTATGAGATTGGATTAATTTCTTGTACTTGTTGGAATGCTATGGCTAACGTACAAACTGGTGTCAATGATGAGATTGCAATTATTTCAATAAGAGACACGCAATGGAAAACATTTAAAATTCCACAAGGAGCTTATAATATTACTGATCTAAACAGAGTGATAAAAGAGCTTATGCAAAAAGAGAAGATGAAATCTGATAATTTCGAGTTAGCAGCAAATTATAACACGTTACGAGCTAGAATGACAATAAAAAATATATCAGTTAGTTTTACATCACCAAGAAGTATCGCACCACTGATAGGATTTGAGCAAAAAGCGTATTATTTAAATCCTAATGAACCTATTACGTATGACGGTGAACTGCCGGTAAATATAACTGATGTAAATACAATATTAGTAAATTGCTCTATTGCTTCTGGGTCTTACTCAGCCCAGGGTAGTAGAGGACAAACGATATATAGTTTCTCGCCAGATGTTCCACCAGGATCGATCATGCAAATTAATCCACGTCAGATTATCTATTATCCGATTAATCTCGAAAATCAAATAACAAGTATAACAATGCAATTAACCGATCAATCAGGTAGACAAATAGATCTCAACAACGAAATTGTCACATACTATTTACACCTACGCACTGTAGCATGATCAATTTTGTGAGCTTATATTTTATAGACAAAGATGAAACGAAGAAAAGTTTATAGAAGAAAAATCGTAGGTGGATTTTTTGGAAACATATTTACTAAAATTGTAGAAAATGTCCCAGGAATTGCTCGTAAAGTAGCAC
>JAECUM010018639.1:0-15729 GCA_016617855.1 Megalonaias nervosa | reverse complement strand
TTTTTTTTTTCTACATTTTTAAGTCAGACAGAAAAAAATAAATTAAAAGCAAAATTTCTGAAAACTTATAAAACTGTACCGTTCCCGTCATTAATGTGTCACCCCTAAATTTAGCTGCTAAGGTTAGCTATTTTTAGCCAACCCTTGAAAGTGTCTGGGGTATTTGCATATACTCAATAGAATCCATGTCTGACTGAAAACAAAATCCATGGAGAAAGTTAAATCAATCTCACTAAAACAAATGTTTGTTAGTTTGACTTGTAGAGCATGCATTGTATAGTCAAAACTGCCACATTCTACGTTTCTGCCAATCCCCACACAACGTACATACGCAGGAAACGGAAAGGGAACATGATATTGTCGATAAAATTGATTTGGGTACACAATGCTTGTATTATTATGTAATTTGGTTTACATCAAAGTGCTAAAGACAGTCCAATATTGTCAGGCACATAATAGTATTTGCATTAGTCATGCCTGTTACACCATTCTGCTATGAAGCTAAAAAAAAAGACAGTCCAACAAGGAAGTGCTCATTTACTTCGGAAATAAAAGTTTATTATACATATATAGAGACAATAGAGAAATATGGGGAAAAAATGAAAATGAAACATATAATACCTTAATATCAATGATTGTAAAGGAAAAACAAGATATAGAATTAAAAAACCTACAACTAAATTGGCCAGCCATTTGGAGAAACTGGGCAGGTATAGGATCGGCGGCGACACAAAGCAGGCTGTTCCTATACCTGCACGACAAATGGCTGACGGGTGAGAATGCCTTTATAAGACATACTATAACCCATATACCCAAATGTAGAATGTGTGGTAGGGAAATTGACTCTAAGAGTCACATGGTATTACACTGTAAAAAAAAATAGATCCTGAAAGACAAATAATAAAGAACAAAATACAGAGTAAAAACGGAAGTGTAAATGATAAATGTTTATTATACACTAATAATATTAACGACAAAAAACTATATAGTGAACTTGTTGAATATATTAATAAGATAACGAAAATAACAATAGATTTTGGAATATAATGTATACCTGTGCAATCTAACAAAAAAACAATATAAACAAACAGACTTAAAAACAAACACTCATAACTGCCTAACCAATCTATGTCTATCTAACTATCCTTTCTTACTTTGCACACACTAAAATACAGGTTCAACAAGTCGGAGAACTAAGGTCATGAACAACCGAACTTCCCGAGACACAAATAGAACCTCAAAATAAACAACAACTATTATGAATTTGATTATGAAACCAGTCCCTACACGAATATAAAGAACATACATAACAAATAACTCACGCATATAACACACACGGGACAATATAGATCTATGGCAAAGATCACTTAAATAAATAAACTCTGGAACCAGACTGGGTTTCAGAGTAATATACAAATAAGAATCAAGAGGTGTACAAACCCTAAATCAAAATTATATAAAATCGAAATTTATATAAAAAAAACAACACAACAAACACTATCATATTGGGGGAACAAAAATACATAAAATCCATTCAATTTCGGCAATAGGGGGTTCCTCAGATGATGTTAATTCTGAGAGGAACCACACCAAAATAAGAAGGAAATAAACCACAACCCTAAAGCTGATCCAGCGTTCTATAATAATGCCGCCATATTGGCTCATAAAAAATATGTCAACTCTACACGGTCGACTGCGTTTTCAATGTCGTTCAAATGACGTCGTTAAGGTTCCTTTCTTTCGAGGTAATATAAATCTGCAATTTTTTCTTGGCTGCATTTTCAAAGTATTTACGCGTTTTAATCACACATCAGACGCGTATTCTTATTCCATGATAGTTACAGATGTGGTCACCAAAAATGCTTATGGGGAAGCTAAACAATGAAGTGAACTTTCGACCTTCTATATCCTTCAACCCAAATGCCAACATCTATCTCCCCAACATTAAATCGATTCTAAGATTTTTAGGTTATGTCATTTATCACACACGAATTAAGTGTGTGTGTGTGTGTGTGTGTGTGTGTGTGTGTGTGTGTGTGTGTGTGTTAGCATCCTATCCTTTTGTCCATGAAAACAAGGCGAAACAGCCACCGTTGGTACTTTTGATTAGAATAGACTTTTTTATTTCTTTTTTTAAAAAATAAATCTCACATTTTTGACATAATATGTGTTTAGATTACCAGTCTTCTAGTAAGAAACTGTTTTTTAGATTATGGTTAAATGTACGTGCCAAATATTTGGTTTAAGGACTGGAAGCTTCACGTTACATTTAGTTTTTGAAAAATAGTTCTGTGAAAATACGCATATCACAGATTCCGTAGTACCGCTAATATAGTATGGAGCCTCGTTCATGTTGGAATTGACCTTTGTAGAAATTGGCATGGGCCATTTTTCTACAGATCTAGTGTAGGAATTGAGCTGGGGTTTTTTTGTTGTTTTTTTTAAACTGGCGTGTAAATCGGTTTTCAAGTACATTACTTGTAATATCCATTGCAGCTTTGGACACGGTGCTTTGAAATATCTTGAAACTGCACAATACCCTACGAAATGGTACAGAGAAGAATAGACGACCAATAAACAGTCAGAAATGGGAACGGCACAATAGGTTTTTGAAATGATCAGAAACGTTATGGAAACTATGTTCAAAATGGTTGCAAAAGACGTTACAGTGTTGTCACATAGAGCATTACCAAAACCAGGAGAATGATTTTGAAATGAAAGTAGGTGTACAGTGGCATGCGTGAGAATAATTTTGAAGTGAAGCAAGTATACAGTGGCATACGTGAGAATGAATTTGAAATAAAGCAAGCGTACAGTGGCATACGTGAGAATGAATTTGAAATAAAGCAAGCGTACAGTAGCATACGTGAGAATGAATTTGAAATAAAGCAAGCGTACAGTTGGCATACGTGAGAATGAGTTTGAAATAAAGCAAGCGTACAGTAGCATACGTGAGAATGAATTTGAAATAAAGCAAGCGTACAGTGGCATACGTGAGAATGAATTTGAAATAAAGCAAGTGTACAGTGGCATACGTGAGAATGAATTTGAAATAAAGCAAACTTACAGTAGCGTATGTGAGAATGAGTTTGAAATAAAGCAAGCGTACAGTAGCATACGTGAGAATGAGTTTGAAATGAAGCTGGCATACAGTGGCATACGTGAAAATGATTTTGAACCAGTTGAATCATTTAGCAAGCTTTTTGCCACAAATAATCTAATTGATTGTACGAATTTCATAATAGGAATTCTACAAAACTTTATTTGAAACGAGCATAAATGTAAGATTCAATTTATCAAATGTCGTCCCCAACATAATTTCAACCCTATCTAACTTGTTTTATTTGAAGACACCGCACACGTGAGTAATGAAATTACTTTGAAGTCTATTCGGAGGTTTCTGTCATTACGCCTTAGCTTTAAATATATATGAGGATGTTGTCATTTAAAGCAACATTGTAATAACACACACACACACACACACACACACACACACAATTTGTTGACTTATTCGGAATAGGTATAGAGGGATTGGAGTGTTTGAACACCTTCTCGAAACACACAAATGTACGAATGTGTCGCCAGCAATAAACATTAAAAAGAATGGCAAGAAACAATTAGATAAAAGAGTATATAGTGTCAATTTTATAGAGGGGGCGATTCATACTGATGGTTGCTACAGAGAGAGAGGAAACTTATTAGGACATAAAATGGAAAGGAAAGGGCAGGTCACATGAGGTTATCCACATACTTAGGTCTTCAAAAGTTGTCAGAAGCATGAGGGATCATTAGAATCAAATAAGAGAATGCAAGAAATAGTAATATCCACCAGTATATCCTATAAAAAATAAAAAAAATTTGAAAGATTTTAGGGCCACACTCTTCAAATAAAGTGAATGGAGGATCGATAGATTCAAAATAAGCAATCCACTTGTAATAAACATCGAGCAGGAAAGCTCCAATGGTATTGTAATGATTCATCGCCATTTGGAAAATATGATGGCGTTAATGCGTACATGATATCATAACAGCATATGAAAAAGAAAATGGATAAGCATGATGAAGAAGAGTTTGCAACTTAAAAAAATGTGATTTGGAAAAGTGCTTTGTATCAGACGAAATATACACATAGTCCAGGCCTCGTTGTACTAAAATTGGTTACCGTGGGAGAGTATTGAAAAACGTTGGCAATATATATAATCTAAGATTATAAGAAATTCAAACAACATCGATGCCATTATTTTTCTCATCAAGTTCAGGGTCACTTGTCGTGCTCAAAGGCAAGCTCCAGAGCCTATTGCAAACAGTAACGAACTCTAATAAATGATTTCAGACTGCTGAAAGACCAACAATAGATTTATTCAGAATTAATTTTGCACCAAAAGTCAGTAAAAACCATTACAAACTTAGTAAACTTAAATCTTCAACCAGACTTTTATTCGTTGGACATGATGTATAGTATAATGAAATGGCGGCCATCTACTACTGAATTATAGTTTACCTACCGGCACATACGTCTGAATAATGAATGACGTGAAAATGTTGTCAAATCTATTCAACGTATTCGCCATCTGCAACTACGTACGAAACAAAGTTAAACAATATGAACGTCTTTATCGTAAATGCTATATAGTGTTACGTATATGTAATTAAATTACTTGTGTGTTAGTTTTAAAATTCTTTTTTATTTTATTTTTGTTTCATTACATTTTATTGTAATGATAATTTTCATTGGATCTGAGTCTCTTTTCGGAAAATTGGCTTGACCCGATTAGATTATAAGTTACTTCAGCACTATTTTTAGTTCATAGATTTTGTAAACATCGAGGGAAGACGATTGGCTATTGCCAAGGTCATTTTCGGCTCACGTGTTAGCTGAATTGTAACTGCCTTTCTTTTTTATTTATTTCCAGTGTGAAAATTTTATTCTTAGATCGGGCTAGTCTAGCTACGTGATAATTGTCATTTTTTTATTGCGCTGTTCAAGTTAGAAATTACGTAGCCTGTCACGTGAACTACCATGTGATCTAAAATCGAGGCTTAAAACAGCCATTTTCTACTAGATCTATTGAGTTGTATTTTAAACCTTGAGGGCTCAAGAGGTTTTTATTGTTGATGCCAGATTGTTTTGAAGTTCGTCTAATTTTTGGAATTTAGTAATTTATTCTCTAGAAAACTAAACAAGTGCTTCATATTTATAAAAATTCTGGGAAAAAGAAATTCAGTGGAAATTTATTCTGGAGTTTAACGGAAACATTATAAACTGTGATTCAACGAGGATCTGTTACCATCAGTACAGACATCATCTGACGTCATCGCCTCCATATTGGAATTTCATCGAGATTCGAACCTGGATTCAATTAGAACTGTTTAGTGATAGGACTTATATTTTTCAATTTTAGGAATAATTTTTGGATTATATTCACAAACCGTATGTCCTATTTCATATTTTTACATTGTTTTCTAGGGAAATAAACATTTTTGTTAAATTTAGAAAGTTTGTTGGCTTCACTCTTTTCTTTTGTTACATTTGTACGAGCCTATACGTAACAATAGTTAGACCACATCATTGTTCGCTGGAGGCAGATAAGATCTGTGTGGTGCTATTTCGCCATCCGCACTCATCCCAACCATTGACTAGAGTATTAATGATGGCACAAGCAATATAATGTGGCCACCAAACCTGTAGCCTCGTAATAACTTCGTTGAATTATTTCCATCAGTAATGACTTTGTACAGAAAAATGTCTATATTAGCCTACTTTTTGATAAATATACTCCATCTTAGATTTGACATTTTTGAACAAGTTGTGGTTGATTCATACACTGGACACTTGAACTTCTCGAAAGTGTATGTTATGTTTCTCAGGACGTCAGTATGTTTTAGGATAATTATACACATTTAATAAAAATTTATATAATTATCGTTTAGATGTTTTAAGAAAATGTGTAAATAACTATGGCAGGTTACTGTGATATTTGTGAAGTCAAGTTGTTTTACATGTATTTTAACTTTGACCCTTGAACTAGACCTTTGAGGGGAAAAATGGCGAGGAATGGTTATCTTCCATATGCCATCAGCCTTTCTCAGTGTATGACAACTGGCCCTGAATAAATGTATTCGAAATTTTGTAGAAATGAGTGAACTGTTGAAAATTTATTTTGGTACTATTTCAGCTAATGAATAAGAACCAGTTTTCGCAATAATCTTGTTCTCTAAGGTAGAAAACAAGACTCCAGATAAACCTAACACAGAATGTAGAATTAAAAAGAGAACATTCTTCAACATCTTCTTCTTTCGTTGTCCGTACGTCTGTTGGATTATTTCATAGGCAAGTGAAGCGCATTTTATTAAAGTCAAGCCCAATCAAGTTTTAGTAGTTATTCCAAACTTCTAGAAAGAAAATACGTTATTGCAAGCTATTGTTAATAATTTTTGTGCAATGTTTTTTGTGTAGGACTGGTACCATGTTATACGTAACTAGATATTCCTTATGTTAATTAAAACTATTTCAATGAATACCTCTATTCCAGTCATATCCATAATTCCTTGCAAAAAATTACCAGCAATGCATTGCGAACATGGCGATTGCAGAGTAATTTTAGCATCTTTCCTCAAGTTACAGTTCTAACTGAAATCAAAATTAATTTACTTGCTCAAAATAATTGGGTTCTCGTGATGCTGGGCTTTGTAATTATCCTTTCAGTTTGGTAAAGTATTTGTTTCAGAAATCTGAAATAATAAACCTACTCTGGATTCGTAGATTTCAACTGCAGCCACTGCTTATATTGCATTACTTGGATTATGTGATACCCTAGAGGCATTATTTGTGCCAGTGTATGTATTTGTAAGGGGCTTGACTATATTTCAAAAACACATTACTAGTGTGAACATTCATTCTCATGTTAATAGGCAATAATTTTTCGTGCATTTTAAACATTCCATGGAATTAGAGACAAGAACACACAGAGTCGGACTCTGTAGCAGGGAGTTTTGTTTGGGGATCCCGAAGATAATCACTATTTATCGATTTCACCGGTTTTTCTATTATGCTACAGTTCAGTGACGGCCAAGAGCTTGGCTTTTGATGATAGATTTTACTCTTACTTAATTAATTTGGAATCCATTATTTGATGGCAGGCGAGATAAGTAACAATGAAGTGATATCAGTCGAGAAAGATAGAAGGGTGGGGGTAGGTGCCACTGTCCAGGGTGACTCGGTCCATTACATCTTGTGAAAAAAATGTATACGTAGAGCAAAGCTGAAATATATCAGATACCATGGAACATAACGTTAAGTCGAGCTATAGGACAATAGAAAATAAGCATATTTGCATCACACTGTGGCCATAAGGACATTTTACTAAATTACTCCTACTGATGCTGATGCTTCTACTATTACTACTACTACTGCTACTACTACGACTACCACTACTACTACTACTTATTATTAATATTATTATCATTATTATTATCATATGCGTGAATATTAATATCATTGTTACTATCGTTTATATCTTTAACAATAAATTAAGAAAGACAAGTTCCACATATTAAGCTCATTTATGTGCAGTTTTATTTGGCATAATTCTTGCAGCATATACACGAAGCTCTGAAGTCTTCCATCACTGGTGTGCTATGATTCAATAGAGTGATGCTAATGATGAAAATCCGACACTGGGAAGCAATTAGGGATTTGCGAATCTGGGTCAGTCCTGGAGAAAAGGTCGCTGTCATGTGATGCTATGATGCGTTTAGATATTGATCCGAGGATTTTCTCTGTGATCTAAAAGACATTCTGAACGTTCAACCTTGCAACCCTATCTCAAAAACGGGACAGAATGTAGTGGTTGTAAATATCGTACAAGCTGCTTCCGCAAAATCAGCGTTGCACTGATGAACTGAGAACATTATGCTTTAATTGATTTAAGATAGCTTCAGAATACTTGACAATACAAAAAACAGGCACCACTTATAATGGAAGCAATTTTTCAATTCTCATACAGGTTTTACAAGTTTGGCTAAAGTTCCGTGGTTATTAAATAGAAAAGACATACGTTAAAGCGTGTAATCCGATCCATGACACATGAAATACTTTTTTTAATAAGACATAGAAATATAGAATGAGAGTGCGAGAAAAGACAGAATCAAAACCACGAAAGTATATAATTGCTGAATTAGGAAAAACCATCAATGTATGATCTTTTAGTCCAAAAATGTTGATTTTACTAAACAGTTTCGTTAATGGAAAAGAGCGGAATTGACAGACTTGTCAAAGCACTGCTTTAGAGTGCAACCTGCATACATAATTACACTTGACCAGACCAGTATGTAATGGTAAAAACGATACAAAAATATATTCCCATTGAGCATTACAGTAAGATCAACCTATATCGCCAATTTTGGCAATGATTATGCTGATTATCTTATTAACCTAATTGGTACCAGGAGTCCTTTGGTGACAGTTCAAACAAAAATAGTTTATTGTAGCTTTTGATAAATCCGATAGCGTTATTTAGTGTCAAGGTAGGAAAACAGTATAAAAGGCTTTCTGGACATTGTTTGCCAGAGCAGTGTAAAATAATATCCTTTTCAAACCTGATATGGGATGTAGACAATATGATATGTGCAAAATAAACAACTAAAAAGTGACACACATATTTACAATCCACGTTTCAAACCTGTTAAAATGCGGTTTTTTGAACAGTTTAACATTATTAAATCCCATTTTTTTGTGAAAATAAGAAAGGAAATTTCCCATTTCAGCTAGTCGCTGCAGGACATCATCAAAGAAGAAAAAAGATTTTTCAGCTTGACTAATGCATTGTTTTTACAAACTTTGATAGCGCAGAAGAATTACCGATTATACGAAAAGCTCGGTTAACGTTTATTTATATATCAATTCCCACTTTACACGGTGTGTTTCATCACTCAGCGGTCATATATATCATAAACATGCACTTATAAAATGTTATGTTATAATGCGCGCTTGATCTATGCCTGTGAATGAGGGCAGAGTTTGAACCTGATTATTGTTATGATTATAAGTGGTAAAAAATATGTTTATTAACATTAAGAAAAATATTGCGCCCTAACTCAGGTGGCGGTTTGTACTTAAAGGAAACTAGGTAAACAATTATTCATTAATCAATTATCAAAGTTTTAAGTTTTATTCAAAGATAAGTTTAAAGGAATCATGTATTTGAATTATTCCTTGGAATTACAAAATGCTAACTGAATTTAAGACTAAAACACTACTTTGGGATTATTGTGAATTTATTCAAAGACATTATGTAATATATCGGTATACATCATGACTATTGGTACATCAGCACTTTAAATATTACTGGAATTGATTCGGAACATTCTATACCTTTTGGAATTTTGATAGAACATTTAGGATAATTTTGGTTTTTAATTCACAATACTGTACGTGTCTTTTAAATTTTCACTTTGTAGTATACGGAAATAAATTGTTTGTTTAATTTTATTAAACTTGATGATCTCGCTTCTCTCCGTTACTTAGTTTACGACCATAGAGTCGTAGCAAGATAGATAGATAGATAGATAGATAGATAGATAGGTAGATAGATAGATAGGTAGGTAGACAGAGAAGCCATACGTGTTCCTGCAAAACCGTGCGTCTCATATATTATTCTGTTGCATACGTTCAGTGAACATTTTCAATGATCTGTCAACAGTGTTATTTCGTGATCTGTCAATACTGCTATTTTGAGAAACTCTTTCTTAATGCCCTTTCCAACAATAAAGTAGCACTGCTGTAAATGCGAATCTAATTTAACTCATATCAGCTGCTATTCATATTAGCTACTCTTTTGGCATCCGAGGGTTTTAAGCACATATAATACATGGTTTGGAGAACGTTGCATGTTTC
This sequence comes from Megalonaias nervosa, assembly GCA_016617855.1. Lineage (NCBI taxonomy): Eukaryota > Metazoa > Mollusca > Bivalvia > Unionida > Unionidae > Megalonaias > Megalonaias nervosa. The sequence continues at coordinate 5,834 of JAECUM010018639.1, read as the reverse complement.
ACTTAGGTATATGATTTATTACAGTGTGCTAATTGTTTGAATTTTTCATGATCTCCTACAGCAAGAAGAATGCGTGTAAATGATACAGAAACCAATACAAGTCTTAACACTTTTCAACTTGCAATGGAATAGAAGAATCAAACGTTTACAGTGGCTTGTAGAGGCGGAAGCGAGGAGTTTGGCCCATGTGTAGCCTTGGGAGCACAAAGGTTAAAGCTTGACATGGGTCGTGTACTTAACATCAACAATGTATTATTATGGAACTATCATAGTAACCTTTCCGTTATATATTCTCTGTGTTCTTGTATATATAGTTGTAGCTGGCTAACAGCACTGTTCTGAATCAGCGATTGGTCTCATATAGATACTTGTCACTAGCTAAGAGCACAATCCTTACAGTGTTTACGCATTGCTGAATCAGTGATTGGTCTCATATAGATACTTGTCACTAGCTAAGAGCACAATCCTTACAGTGTTTACACATTGCTGAATCAGTGATTGGTCTCATATATAGATACTTGTCACTAGCTAAGAGCACAATCCTTACAGTGTTTACACATTGCTGAATCAGTGATTGGTCTCATATATAGATACTTGTCACTAGCTAAGAGCACAATCCTTACAGTGTTTACACATTGCTGAATCAGTGATTGGTCTCATATATAGATACATGTCACTAGTCGCAACATTTTGAAATGTTAGGAGTGGCATATTTCACAGACATTTTGTATTATTGGACCCATGTAGACTGGCTAATTAAACTGTATTATTTGAACCTTGTAAACAGACCATTTAAACTGTATTATTAGACCCGTGTAGACTGACTATTTAAACCGTATTATTGGACCCATGTAAACAGATCATTTTAGGACTCACAGATACTAATTCAGTTCCGATAGTAAACCTATGCAAACACCATGATATTAAAAATTCAATAACTTTAAATTTCTGAGAGCTCATGATTAAACCTATACTTAGTAATATAGGTGAAATCAGGATGACTGATTCTGTGTAGAGAAAAGGATACGAACCGCTGAGTTTTCTGGACTTAAATGTGTTTGAAACATATGCTTTGAATTCCGCACGAAAGAGTCAGGTGCTAATTTCAGTAATGAGGGTTCCAAACTCAAGACTGTTAAAAGACTGAATTTCCATCAATTAAACAATATCTCTATTTCTTCCAGTTACAACTAGGATAAACTCTCAAAAGATTCCTTTTCCTACAAACTAACTTTCATTATCAACCAGTCCTGGCCAGCCGAACCCATATATACTCTATTTTATGTTCAGTCATTTCCAGACTGGTTCTTTTGATTCTATACAATTAGATCCGTGTATCCTTAAACCGTATTGTGAGACCCATGTAAACTATATAAACTGTATTATTGCACCCAAGTTAATTTACAATTTAAACTGTATTATTAGACCCATATAAACTGTACTATGGACCCATGTAATCTGACTATTCAAATCGTATTTTTGGACCTATCCAAATTGATTATTCAAGCATAATATTGGACCCGTGCAAATTGACTATTTAAACCATAGTATTGGGCCAATATAAACAGAATATTTAAACTGTATTATTGGACCCATGTAAACCGTCAATTTAAACCCTATTATTAGGCCCATACTGACTATTTAGAGGGTATTATGGGACCTATGTAAACTATTTACACCGTGTTATTGGGCCCATGTAAACTGATTATTTAAACCGTATTATTAGACCCATGTAAACTGACTATGTAAACTATATTATTGGACCCATGTAACTGACTGTTTAAACTGTTTTATTGGACCCATGTAACTGACTATTTAAAACGTATTATTTGACCCATATAAACTGACTATTCTAACAGTATTATTGGATCCATGAAAAATAGCTGATTGTTTAAGCCGTTTTGTCAAACCTATGTAAACTAACTGAGCATTTTAACCGTAAAGAACTATCAGGAGATATTGTGTGTGTGTGTGTGTGTGTGTGTGTGTGTTTGTGATTTGGACTTTTAACGTAGCTTTAACAATTATTCAGTCATATCGCTACGATGTCTGCAGTGTGGCAGTGTCTAACACTGTCTAACACTGGGGCATCATGCCGCAGACATGTAGCATGATGTCCCACCCAGTCACATTATCCTGACACCAGGCCGACCAGTCCTAACACTAACCTCTTAATGCTGAGCGCCAAGCGATTCAGCTGTTAGTACCATTTTTATAAGTCTTTGGTATGCCTCGGCTGGGAATTGAACCCACGACCTCCCGCATCCGAGGCGGACGCTCTAACCACTAGGCCACCGGAGCGGTCAGGGAGATAGTGAAAGTTAAGGGAAAGACGGTGGAATGGACCAATGTGCATGCTTCAAAATCTCGAAAATGCCAGGAGTCCATTCTCTGAACTTAACTCCCACGCCTTTTTCCCATTACTTTGACAAAATCATCCTAAAATGCAGGCTAGATTCATATTTCCATGGCAATTCTAAAATACAGACTAGATTTATATTTCCATGGCAATTCTAAAGTGTAGGCTAGATTAATATTTCCACTGCAAATCTAAATGTAGGCTAGATTGATATCTTCATGGCAATGCTAAAATGTAGACTAGATTTATTTTATATACCTAGAACATTTCAGTACTTGGAAGGAGTCATCAGCTTTTGCTACCTTAGCTAATGTTCTAATTATAATATACAACGATAACTTTGATCTAAGAATCTCTCATTAATTAAAGATCAAAGATCTAAGATAATGACTTTCATTGATTTTTACTGGCTTTTAAATACGATCCATGAAGCTGACTTTGATGTAAAGTGACTATTAATTCTACTTTGCGCATTATAAAAGTACGTTGGCAGAAATTAGATTATGCTGAGAGGATAAAAATAAATTTCAGTGGAAAGATTTGACTTAATTTTGCATCGATACATCGATGTATAAACGTGTGTCTTTGCAGTGTCAACTCGATGATGGGACACATCGATGATAGGACAGCTCGATGATCGGACAACTCGATCATGGGACAACAGTATTTTGATGACGATAAGAAAGGTAGCTTTTCAGTTGTATTGAAGAAAGGTCACCATTTTGAAATATTGAATCAATCATGAGGAATCAAATGATTCCACTGTGACCATACGTTTCTGAAGTTTACTTTTCAAAGTCCTTGTTTCTGAATGCAAACTTTGACTTCGGCTAATTTGCGTTTGTATTCATGGATATATTGTTATCAGAGTAAACCCTTCGTAGATGTCTAAATAAGTGAATGAGTGTGTGCGTGTGCATCTGTTTGTACCATGACATATGCGTAATTCACACAAGGTGTAGGAAACTAGTTTGTAACATATTTTGCAAATAATTATCCAACTTTGTACAATATTTGGCGACAATATTGTGCATACTTAGCATTATTAATTGAGCATTCTGAAGTAAACATAAAATTTGTACGAAAGGAGACAATACCTGACTGGAGGAACTTCCTCCTTCTCTTCTTTGTATCTATTTCTTCAGGCGCAGTTAACTCAGATGACTGTATATGACGTTTAACGGTTTTCCATTATCAATTTATGAAGCTGCGAATGATGGGTTGGCCTCTGGTTAAAGACTTTTTGATCTTAATTGTCCGTTAAGAGAGAGAGAGAGAGAGAGAGAGAGAGAGAGAGAGAGAGAGAGAGAGAGAGAGAATTTCATTCCTAGACCCAGATAATGTATTTTAAAAGAAATGCAAGTTGGGGAAGAATTACCAGAAATTTTCAGAACGCAACCCAGGTAAATTTAGTAGGAAACCACAAAATATCCTCTGCTTTTTGAAGTTTGTAACGATGGGGTATATACTGTAGCTGCTAAGTCGATGTTGGGAGTGAACCCATTACACTTAAAGTAGCATGGTGAGTTATGATTGCATACTGTTCCAGAATGCCAGCTGCATAATGAATCAGAATAAACCCTACAGAAGCTAAACATTAATCTAGTGTGTTCAGCTTGCTTTTACCCATGAAGAATCAAAAGTTTGCCTGCTGCTGAATTAGAAGGAGGATATTGATCGCTGTATTGAATGTGATAGCACGGTGGCTTAATGTTTATCTGAACCTGGTTCGTTACGCTAACGATGCTTGCTTATTGCGTTTTACAAGAGTATAATTAGCAGAGAAAATATAAAGACTTCGTTACTTTCACAGGGTTACATCTGCAAGAGTAAAAGTACGATTGTAGTTACGTAAGCTTGTGTGGATTTAACGTCATGTCAGGCAAATCTTTTATCGCAATCCACAGGAAGGCAAACCCATCCAACCCAAAGTTTATAAACACCAGAAGACCAAAGTCCCACGGAATGAAGAGTAATAGAGATAAAGGCAAATTAAGGTAAAGTCCTTCAAATAAAAGATCACAGTTTTTGTACGTGATGCGCACACTGATTTAAAAAATGCGTGACCTACTCATAGCATCATCCCGACAGACATCCCACGGCAAACAGGTCACTTCCGCTAGCTAGTTCCCTTCTTACGGCAATCGAGGAGAGTGCGTCGGACTTCTTCTATAATCCCTAGCCCATGGGGATCGATTACATCACGTATGCATGTCCTTACATTAATTTGGTTGATCATTTGTATTTTCATCCACTATGGTAAATAATTTCCCGATAAATTGTGTCCGTTTCTTGTTCATTTTGTTCACAAATTTTACACGTGAACAAAGTGCCAAGCTCTTATTGACAATTGTTACATGCAAAAGATTAATATATCTGTGACTATGACGCTTATGATGAACATATAAGTTATTCCATGAACACGTGTAGCATACGGGCATGTGTTTGCCACTAACGTTATAAAATAGACAAGGCTAATTGATATGATTTTCGACTAAAACAACAAACACCCAAACTGCATTTCTGGTACGATTGCAGGACTCATCAATTACTGAACTCTAACCAATAATCAAGTGCTAATAATAAACTTTCTAGTTTGGAGGATTCACAACATTTCTTCTTCTTTCATATGACTTTTCATAGGCAATGGGATAAACATAAAGTATTGGATAGTGTTAAGTGTTAGGTAGAAACGACAAGTAAATCAGCTCAAGGCAGTAAAGGAGCTTATTTATTAAAATAACCTGATGCTGTGAGAACAAATGAGAAAGTTAGCAATTGAAAGTTTGGACATAATTTGTATCCTCTCCATCTCTCTCTCTCTCTCTCTCTCTCTCTCTCTCTCTCTCTCTCTGTGTCCCTCTCTCTCTCCAACCGCTAGCGACGTGGGATTATATGTAAAACAAAGAAATATACAACAAAACACGATGAAAGATAAAATAATCTGCAACCAAATGCGTTGTACTGATAGAGCAGGACAATAGCAACAAAAAAGAGAAACATTGTTAATAATAATAATAATAATAATAATAATAATAATAAACACTTTTCAAATGTCACGTTAACACAGCTGAGGACATATAATGTCAGTTTCCTGTCTTGCGGCTTAGCGAGTCGATTTGTCTATATTACCCCTGATTCGCGGGCCGTGACGGATCAAGCACAAATGTTTTATAGAAGAAAATTATTAACTTAAAACTGTTTTAATAAACATTTTTATTAATTTAAAATTAAAATAGTCGTATCGGATAACAGTTTGTGTTAGTGCCTAATTACAAAATTCCAACCCATTTCTAATGAAGAAATGAACATGAAAGTCTTGAAATTTTGTTTGCATCAAGAATATTGCCAGGCTGTGATGAAGTGCTTTTAGAAGTGGATCACTTGAAAACATTCTCTCTCTCCCTGTCTGTCTGTCTGTCTGTCTGTCTCTCTCTCTCTCTCTCTCTCTCTCTCTCTCTCTCTCTCTCTCTCT
>JAECUM010018636.1:0-28395 GCA_016617855.1 Megalonaias nervosa | reverse complement strand
TTTTGCACTTACCACGGGGTTTGATTTGGTGGCGGGTTTTGTATGAAATCGCAATGCCTAGACAGTCCTCTGAATCACTAAAGTTTCGTTTCGTTTAGTGATTCGCTGGAGGATGTGTCTATGCAAGAAGCTCCCTAAAATAAACAGCAGGGTGATGTAAGTTCGTAACCTTGTGACCTCACTGTACCCCACATAAGGACATTCAGAAAGAATGTCGCCAGACAAAAAAAGTCTCATGAGGTGCCTGTGGACCATAAGAAAGGCCTTTACATGAAATAGACAGCCCTCTGAGTTCCTAAAGTTTCGTTTCGGATATTTAGGGATTCGCCTGGAGGTATGTCTTAACCAAAATGAAGAGTGTCCGTGGGCCATAAGAAAGGCCTTTACATGAAATAGACAGCCCCCTGAGTTTCTAAAGTTTCGTTTCGGATATTTAGAAATTCGCCGGGGGGGGGGTATGTCTGAAAGGGACTCTTAGGACCTCATGAGGCTTTACTGGCAATGAAGGGACCCCGTGGAATGGTAGACTGATCGTCATTGCTGCTGTTTATTTTTGTCTAAATTTATTAGTATTCATAATCTAAACTCTTCGATAAAATCATAAATTCTATTTCACCTAAAGTAACTTGAAATTCTGGATTGCTATTGATAATATCTACAAGTCGCATATTACTTCTAGTTTCTCTGTAGTAAAATAAAGCAAACAATTTCACTCGGCGAAGGAAATTGTTGATGGAATATGGTTTTTAATAGCAAACTGGTTCCATTGTAACAACGTAGATTATAATGATACATTATATATAATATTTTGTTGTTTAAATAGAAATAAATCTAAGGTTCGGGAACCTCTCTCCAAATTTGGGAGGGGGATGGGGGTCTCTGGTCTAGAATCCTCTTTTGGCTGAGGATCATCATCTTAGTCTACTACCATTACAAGGAACAGATTCCATGGTGTTTGGACAATATTTTATATATTTGTTTCACCAACGCAGTCTTGTATATCCCACAGAAAATTTAGCGACTTGTTTTTGATCGTGAATACTCTAGAAATGATTAAAAAGTGTAAAGATGATTTTGTGAACATTATAATTATTTTTTATTTTAGCTAGGAAACGAAGTGTGTATCGATGGCTAGATGACCTGCATCAGTGAAAATCGAGAATGACACCACAACGTTGTCAACCTTGTAACTATGTTCCTATTTAAAACTGTTGAATTGTTGATTTGTATATTTGTGTTTGAGAAGCTTCTTCATGTGAATAAAAATGTTTGATTTTTTCTTTGTTGTTTTTGTTTGAGACTGTATGAATATGCTCTTTGCTTTCGCTATCATTCTATGTCAGGTTTACAATCGCGTTCCCAAATCGCAAAAACAAGTTTTCGAAGAAGTCAAGAAGGAAAAAGAATGACATAGGCAGCAGGAAAGGAGAGAGCAACAGGAACAGCAGGAAATATCTTTAACTTCTCTATAATTTCTAGTATCTTCATGAACATAGATTACTAATTAGTCATCGATGTTGGATATCTCACCGAAAAGGCACATAATGACCAGAAACTTCAGAGGTTTAAAACAACTCTTGATAGCAAACAAAACATTCATTTTAACTCTTCGTGTTCAAATATATTTAGATTTAAAAATTATAATTAATAGTATCAAAGATAAATGTAATGACAAACGAAACTTGGTATAGGACATAACAAGATGTTGGACAGGTGATCTAAAGGAAACGTAAAGCATTTAAAATTCAGTAGAAGAGGGTTTTTCCGCGTGCCTGATTAACGAAAGTTCATTATGCCTTGACTACAGTCATTGTATATTAACGACTTAATTGAAATAAAAGGGGAAAACTGCACTTTATGCGAGTTTGTTCCTGAAGAGTTCGAATTTCAATCCCATAATATCAATTTACAGAAGGCAATAAATAATTGATAAGTCTTGCACAAATTAACTCCGAATGTCTTGGAAATGACACACAATATTTTTATCTTTAATTTATTACCAACTTATAGAAATAATTTTAAAATATATTTTATGTAATTTGAGATTTTATAAGGAGATGGTCTGACCATAAAACGATATTGACTGTAGAAAATACAGTAGTATATCAGTGAAATATACTCTGTCAACGAAATACTGTCGTTTTCACTGAACCGCAGAAGCATATATTCCTGAACGTATCCTAATATGTGACTTTCACACTCATAATGCGTATGTTAATAAACACATGACTTCAGGTTTGCATGTATTGCTTATTTATTGTTTTCAAATATGCAATCAAGAAAATCTGTTGCTTGGCCGTCGTATAATGCATTATATATAAAATATGTTCACAGGTGATAGCGTGGTCTGGTAGCAGAGTTAGGAACATCGGCGATATGCGTAAGATTTTATGAGAACTGACGTAAAGTGTTTTAGCCTTTATCGTAAAAATTGTCTTAGCACAATAGACCATGTCTTCAGCAATAATGGCAGAATAGAACTTGCCATTGAGCAAGAGCGTTGCAAGAGTGCAGAGCACCAGAAGCATCCTCATCTGGAAGAGTGAATTGGAAACTTTTAATAAAAAATACTTTTCCAGAATGTAACTATACAGAATTACATCTTACGAAATATAACAAATACGATAATTACAGTTGAATATGAACTGTTATGATATATTCGAGATAAATATGATTAAGCATAAATAATTATAATTAACTATGACTTAATTAGAAAGAAAAATATTGAAATACATCTCGTGTACCTTAGCAGGAAGCGAGGTGACCAAATTAGACAATCACGACCACAATTCAAAGCAAAGATTATCCGAGACGATTATCTCGCAACTTACAACCAGTGAACACAGCCCTGGTTGATATGGTCTAATGAGTTGTCATGGTCACGATAAACACATTACGCAATGCCGTTTTATGATGGATAGATTTGTAAAAAGGTATTTGCAATGTATACCCAATAAGTTCCTGACAACATGAACTAAGAGTCTGAATAAAATAAACTTTATAAAATCAAGAGAACGTATGATGCTCACAATAAAATGGGCAGATAATGGAGTTTATAATTGAATGTTAACGTATCCAATCAAAAAATAAAAGTCATAGCCTGTTTAATATTCAATTATTCGCAATGGATAAAATGTTCAGGCACATCGCAATAAAATGTCCTTCAAGTTGACTTCTATTAAAGAATTAATTGATATAAACAGCTATATAGCATTTAATGTTTGCACAGATGTTGTGGGTCAGTATCTCTCTTGGAAACTTCCACACAATAGTAATCCGGATGCAGGAGTTTCAAAGGAATGAGAGCTACGTCGGCTTGTCGGTCTGTTTTTCTGTCTATCTGTCAAAGCCTGAATTTCTGAAACGTTTCATGTATATATTTTAATTACAAAAAGCTAAAAACTGTAAGCCAGCGGAATCTAGCTGGCGTCGAAATTTATCTCATGCAATTATTTGGTGGGTTTCTTTTCTCTGTATTTTGACACCTTTTCCACATGATATTTCAGCACGATTCTGGCTACCAAAAGTTCTAAATAATAAGACAGTAATAAATACTCTGAGGATTTTGTGATAGCCACAAATAATCATAACAAATATTGTTACTAAAAGTCGTAATTTCACTTGAGGAAGAGATTTATCTTTTTGTATCAGCGAAATTGCATGCATTTCTACAACTTCTTATGTTAGGACCAAAATGTAAAGATGTGTAACGACTCTTCCTGATATTTTGCTGATGTAAGTCATAGATGCATGAAATCTTTGGCTTAATAAACGATGAGATCTGGATAGACCGATTGTTTTTGCGTCTGGAAACAAGTCTGGGGTCTGTGTGTACGCTATCATTAGTTGTGCCTCCCTCAAAATATGGTATGAATACTTTATATCTTTATTGATGAAGCATGTGTCTGACCCAGATGGCTCAGACAATATTCTTAGTGAAGAACTATCTCACAGGATTATGACTTAAATACTCTTATTACAAATGATGAAATTATGCAAAGTTTACTTAAACTCAAGAACCAAACCCCTGGACCTGATGTGATAGTTTCTCGTTTTTTATCAGTGCCCGACTGAAACGATCTTACCATTCATTAACGCTCTATTTAACAACATTTTTTAAACTGGCTAATTTCCTAAACAGTGGGAAAAGAGCACTATCCGTCCTATATAAGATTGCGGTGACAAAAATTAAGGATTCGGCTTTCCAAAACTAGCAAAGTGATATTAACAATTCTTAAAAATGGGTGTATTTTAGCATGTATGAAACTGAATTAGAACAGGGAAAAAATTATCATGTGGATTATCATATTGTTTAGGACGTTACTTCCTAAATTCAGGTGCTTAGCGCGCATGCTGAAAATAGAGTCAGGTAGGCATAGTAGGATTGTGAGAAATAAATAGATAGTGTGATTTATGCCGGAAAAATAATGTTTACTTAGTAGAAGATGAATTCCACTTCGTTTGTGTTTGTCCAGCTTATGAACATTTAAGAACGAAATACTTCAACGAAGTTCACTATCAGAATCCGTCTGTAGAACAATTTGTATCCTCATGAGTCATAATAATATATTAATTATAAGAAATCTTTCTTCCTATATCAATTCGGATTTTTGTCTTAGACAATCTCTTATAACTCATACGAATGGTGAATAGAAGTGGTAGTAATAATTTTATAATATCATGCACTAGATATTTATAGGAAATTGGGTATGTACATTATGCTGAACACCATGGCGTACGCTGCATTTACTTGTACTGCACTTTGTAATATGGGCACGTGGCCTAAATTACTGATTAAAGTAGTAGTAGTAGTGTATCGAGAGTATTTAACACATTAGTGAGTACAAACGGTTAGAAAAAGTGGTTATTAATGTAGATTGCGATTTATTGTTAACGCACCTGAAGCAAAAACAAATAAGAATGTTGTCCAGGTTATCTAAAGTGTGACTAATGATCGACATACATTAATACCGATATGTAATCCTTCTAATCCGAGAGCTTTTAGAATAATCCAGTACTGACTGCTATGATAACACAAAACTGCTTTATCTTCATAGTGTAACAGCATTTTATCCCATGTCCTTAGCATCACGTACCATTCGACCTAGGTAGAGTTCCTTTTCTTGTTCATTAAATCAAACATTGAGAGTGCCATTAGCCACATTTAACTCTGCAAAGGTAAATGTCCATGCTGCTACTGACTAGTACTTTATTCAGGTACAACTCCACTTCACTGAACAAACAATACATGGTATTGTTGACAGGATGCACTCTGACATCTGCCCCTTTATATGTGTTGTTGTATTTAAGGACTTTTACCATCAGGTACTAATAACTGGGATTAAGATCCATATAATCTGTGGTTTGCCCATTGATTTCGAATTAGATTGGAGTAGCCCCTTTAATAGATTACACTAGATGGAACTATCCCCACTGAGATTCTTGCATCTTCATTATTATGGCTGGCATGCCAACAAATCCAATTTCGTCCTGGAACTATTCCAAGAATATCGATGCTTCATCTTCGACATTTAAATTTAGTAATAAAAATATCTTATTCGATTCTGCGTCGATCTTTCATGCCGTGTTATGCGCTCTTAATATGTCTCTACGTCGATTCTAGTAATGTTTTTTGCTGTCTCAAATGACGAGTGGTGCTGTTTGATAGTGTTTCCAACGAGGACCTTTCTTGCCTGCTTGAACAGTTTATTTCCGGCATAAAGTAACATTTATTTGAGTTTAACTTGTCAACCAAACCGTTTCTGGATAAGATGTTTTCATTGTAACAGCACAAGACTCTTGAAAACACTCAGTTCATGGTGCACAAAATGTTTCACGGACTTATTCCCCTAACCATGTCCTTGTTGAACAGCCATTTCTCGGTACACGGGATACCTGAATTACAATTCACTCGAAAATCATTTGCTAAAATGAAGTTTCAAAATTTCTTTTCCTCTAGGAAAGATATTGTGGATACACAAATTCTCAGTTAATGTGATTCTCCATGCACAGTGTTGGAACGTTCAGAATCCACTTTAAAGATATTAATTCTCAGCAAAGGAACAAAAGTACTTCCACCACGCACACGGCTATTTTGGAGAACATTGTATCAAACTGAGTCATTCATTTCGTTTCATGGGGCATCGAAAATGCATACAGTATTTGCGTTTGTTATAGGTGTCTTTTGACTCATAAGTTAGGTTTGTGTTTTCACGCAGAATAACAGATAGACGATGCGAAGAAGTAATGTAAACAATAATCACTCTCTTGTTCGATTTGGCGAGTGTGTCCCGAGATGATCGTTGAGGGCGTTTCAAAGAGTATGGACGTGATATCGACAATTAAAATATTCTTCGTGAATTTTCATTTCATGCGCACTCAGTCTTAGTGGCCTAATATACAAAGTACAACAATATCTTAAGGCAGTGGTTCCCAAAGGGAGCGGTACCACCCCTTGGGGGCGGTGGGATTACCGGGGGGGGGGGGACCGAATGATGCCTTTTACTGGGTAAAGTAGGGGGCGCTGAGGATAACCAGTTTTGTCAGTTTTTCATCATTTCCTTCATGTCTATCATCCACCGTAACTTCAGTTGACTCCAAGAGATGATTTATTCTTTTAGCGTTTGTAAAATTGGCTTAATTCCTGTCAAAGGCTCATTTTTCATGAAAACATAAATGCAAGTATTGACTCAATGGAACAGACTAGATAAAATATTGGAAAGATGACCTACCTGTCTTATCGAAATGAATTACGTAGGATACTGATATGTTTTTTGACAGAAATTTTATTCATTTTTATGTGCATTTCTCAAATATGCCATTTGAATGCAATGGTTTAAAACTGATCAGAAAGTTTTCAGAAAAGTGTTACGTCCATGAGGGTTAATTGTGTCAACGTTAATCCCTAGGATTACAAGACTGCTATGATGTTCTTGATTGTTTTCAATACAAACATCAACGAAAGAAATACAATCTAGCATCTATTTACGGTGATTCGGGTTAAGAGCTATTGTACTTTGTCCTTGTTAGCAGGCGTCGTAGATACAAGTCATTCAGTTTCCGTCATTTACAATCACATTTGTTCCTACCTTCAGCTATGCAGGCCAATAGTTGTTTTATTTCTTGCTGTCAATCATGGGATGTAAAAAAACATTGGCGTGTGGTCTCTAACAAATGACTGCTGGATTTAGAATTCAATTCAATGGTCCAAACGCCTTAGTCCATTTTTACATGAACACTTGCACTAATTTGGGAACAAACTGTATTTGTCTGCGACTCCAAGGGATGCATACGGTGTACATTTTAACTCAGTTTAATTTTGCAATTCGATTTCGGACATGAAACTGAAACAAAATAAAAAGTATACAATAGCGTGAAGTGTCAAAATGTTCTAGCGAAGAATTATAAATAATTTCAGGCTTAGTAGTATGCCATGCTAATAACCATTCCAAGCGTGTTTGTAGCTGTATAGGTATTTTAGTAATATGATGCAATGAAATCCATATTGCATCTGTAAGAATTGCTTTGAACAATTCATGCCAGATCATTTGATTTGGCTATACATTTCCTGGCTTAATATGGAACCATTGCCCCTACACATGGTCTTTGATGCTTCATGTACATTCTATTCTTAAATGCACATACTCCTAAACCTAAACTATGATTCCGTTCCTCTTCATGATCCCAATAAACATCTAGCTATTTTTAATATTAACATTATAAATGGAATATACATTTTGTGGTTTACGCCGCTTACGTACACGTTGAAAGTGTTGGAGACTTTCTCAGTGTCAGTGCTGTTTTACCCGATCATGTAAAATATCATTTTTCTGGTCAATCCTAGCATGTATTGCAAACTACCCACAACATGTACGCATATTGCATGTAATATAACTAATCTTATTAAACAACTAATTAAATGCTTTAGAATGCAGTAAGAAATGAGTGACTTCTAATTTCATGAATTCACGAAATAAGGGAAATTAAATCTCAAACAAGCTTTTTCGGAGTTCCAAGTATGTACCAGGATTTAGCACTGATAAGAACAATTCATCTTGAAAATGAAGAGGCTGACAGCTTCAGCTTAAATGCATATTATGTGTAAAATGGTTAAAATCACCAAATTTCTGCCTCTTGTATTTTTGTGTTTTGTTTTTGTTTTTTGGGTGGTGGGGGTGGGGGTCCAATTCAAAGCACTTTATAGCTCATGGCCCATTGACCATTTACGAACTATTTTCCATGCAAAGATACCTTATATATCCTAACTCATGTCAGCCCGTTCAGTGTAATATTACAAATTAGGGCCGGGTCCATTTGCCATAGGGAAGATTGCAAGATGAACCTGTCCGACACTGACCAATAGGAGTACTCATTCACAGAGACGATGGACTCGGGAAAATATGATGTAGGAGTCAGTGATGTCATGTGATTAAATTATTGTGACGTTAATATATCTTAAATTATTTGTAAATATTATTTATATCAAATCAGCTGCATATTTGGGGGCAGTTCGATCTGTTAACTATTAATAACCTATGTCCTGTTGTAGAATGTAACTGTACAGCCTAGGACGTAACGATTGCTTCTGCTCATGCAAAATCAAATTCTGCTCCTTCTCCAATTATTTCTTAGATTCTCATCCTATCTCCGTTGCTTTTGCCTTCTCTTATATAATTATAAACGAAGTTATAGGACGGTATAATGAGCACGAATACGTTTTGAAGAAAGACCATTTTGGTAAAGGAAAATCTTTACTGACTGTGAGTGCACGAAATCATTCCCCAGCTATATGATTATTTTCAATGAGAACGTATTCTGTAGGGTTCGTTACACCCATTATAGGAAAACTTGCATACTTAGAGCCCCATAACGTTGGACAGATTTGATATCGGCCTCATAGCAAAGGACAATGACGTGTGCGTACGAACAAAATATAAAAATAGTATTTATCTTGTTTTAAGGTCCATGTAAAAGTACTGCACTTGATTGCACATCATTAACTGACAAGCTGCTTTGCAGAATTGTACGACACATCAGCATATCATAGGTTCTATAGTGTCTTGCCCATGGACACACTAAGCTGTTGACCGATTGTTATGCGCAGTATTTGAACTCTAAATCCTTCTGGTCACGAGTTCAGCACAGGAACCGTTGAGCCATCCAGCTACAACGGGGCAACTTTAAGGAAATATTTCATAGCTGATGTCGTAAACTGGCTGAGTTTGTGTTCAGGTCAATAAGTAAACAAGGCTTAGTTTTGCAAATTTGCTCAAGAAGTTTCTTTTAATCTGGAAATTTAATTTCTGTTAATGTGACTCCTAGGTTATATGTGTCGTATTTAATCCCTCTCCTTTATTTTCATGTTTGTTATTTTTACGTTTATGTATTAGAATTTACATTAACATCACAACTATCGGATCATCCTAATATGTATAAATGACAGTAGTAAATACTGACATTGCAAATTCATGCAGACAATACAAATGACCATAGTTACTAGTGATGTGGCTACTATGATTACTATTGATATTGCATATTCATGCAAACTATACAAATGAACATATTATTGATATGGCAAAGAAATGCAGACTATACAGATAACCATATTCACTACTGGTATGACAAATTAATCCAACTATAAAAATGAACATAAAAAAATGTTTATAGTTTCTACTGACGTGGCATATTAATTCCGACTATTTAAACGACCATATTTCCTATTGATATGGCAAATTCATGCAGACTATATAATTTTTGACCATATTTCCTATTGATATGGCAAATTCATGCAGACTATATACTTTTTGACCATATTTCCTATTGATATGGCAAATTAATGCAGACTATATAATTTTTGACCATATTTCCTATTGATATGACAAATTAATGCAGACTATATAATTTTTGACCATATTTCCTATTGATATGGCAAATTAATGCAGACCATATAATTTTCAGATGTGTACAGTTTATGACATTTTAGTCTTCAAGAAGTTGCATATCAGTCAGTTAATATTTATCTTTTCTAGAACTGATGTATTCATTTCTAGTTCCAGATTCAAAAGCCTGTTGTGTAGGTCAGGTTTTTAATATGTGAATCACGTGTACATAACACACACACGCACACACACACACACACACACACACACACACACACACACACACACACACACACACACACACACACACACACACACACACGCAGGCCTTCCCATATTTAATGAAATGGTGAACCTCTACATTTATACACTCAGTGCAGATAATAATGCATAGAATAGACAGACTAACTACTACATTCAAACGGTAGCAAATGACATCAAACAATAGTTTTAATCTAATCTATATACGATCCTAGTTGAACCCTTAGCTTACGCTGACTGCCTCAAAAATGCTGACGTACACAGTTCGTAATTAAATGTAGTCTGTTGAACATCATAATACGAAAATGTAGTAGTAGAAACACGACATTTGCCTCTAACAAGGGTTGTCAGTCATACGTAGACAGGCAGAATCAAACCATTTGAGTAGCAGAGTAAGGTAAGGTTCCTAATCCCAGAGACCCCCTACCCCCCAAAACTTTATACGTTAAAATTTTTGTCAGCATCCTTTTTTAGCTTAAAATGATGACTTTCATATTTCTGACAAAATATGTTTTGTCCAGGGTAAGGGGTGTCTGGGATTAGGAACAACTTACCTTACTCTACTACTATTACAACCCCTATACTTATTAGACAAAAATAATGTTGTTATTTTTAAAGTTTAGACAAAATTTCATATTAAACAATGAAATATTATATATAATGTCCTTCTGTCAATCAAAGAGACATGTTGGATTTGATCTGACAAACAAATTTTGTAAGAGATTTAATTCGATTAGGGCAGCCTCAAGCTATACTGGCATAAAACCTAAAATAATAAGCGATTGTATTAAAAACGTTGGTTACCATATATCACCAAAATATGGATCAGTATGGTTATTAGCAATTGAAAATGACGAACGAATAAGAGGTTGGGCAGATGATTTGATGACATTTATTGACAATGTAGTTGATATTTTATTTGATAATGATATTTCTAAACTAAAAGATAAAAAATAAACAGCAGGATGACGTTCGGTCTACCATTCCACAAGGTCTGTCAGATAAGCCTAATGAGGTTCTAAGAGTCTCTTTCAGACATACCTCCCGGGCGGATTTCTAAATATATGAGACGAAATTTTAGAAACTAAGAGGGCAGTCTATTTTATGTAGGCCTTTTTATGTGGCCAACGGGACTCTTCATTTTTGTTAAGACATTACCCCCAGCGAATTCCTAAATATCCGTAACGAAACTTTAGGAACTCAGAGGGCTGTCTATTCCAAGGCCTTTATTGTGGCCAGGCACCTAATGAGGTTTATTTTAGTCTAGCGATGTTTTTTCGGAATGGCCCTTGTGTGGGGTACCCCTTTAGTGATGTCACAAGGTCACGAGCTCACGTCATCCTGCTGTTTATTTTTTGCCAGACGACACAAACACACAACATAAACTTATCCTAGCGGGGGAGCCTTATCTACGTCCAACAAATTTCGTACACTCTCCCACTATGGCAACACCCGGGAGTGCAAAAGTGCACCCACCACGTGTTCACATGGTGGGAGAGTGTATTTTGTTTGTTGGATGTCGAGGAAATTCTCCGGACCCCCACTTTTTAAAAATGGCGAGGGGTAGTCCAGAACCCTACCCGACGATTTCGTCCGTGACGGGAACTGAACTCAGGGCGTCAGTATAAGAATCCAGCATTCTTAACACTGAGCTATGAAATTCAGTTATAAGTACATGTCTCAAAAATTATTATATAGTTACCAAAGAGCATTAGATTTTTTTTTTATTTTGAAAACACGAAATTTTGTATTACATTTTTGATTCTGATAACATTATTATAAATAAATCGAAAAATACATGATTTTTTATTTTATATTGTACAGAAAAACGAAATCCTAATGTTGGCTAAACATCGGCTGTATAAGATCGACCGTTTCCAAGGATACTAACGAGTGGGCTGAATGAAATCCACAGACGTTATATATACATTACTTAAATGACACTCGCTTACAAGTCGAGGCTAAACTGCAGACAAAAAGATAAAGATCTGATTCTGAAAACATTATTATAAATAAATCGAGAAAAAACATGATTTGTGATTTTATATTGTACAGAAAAACGAAATCCTAATGTCGGCTTAATACATAGACTGAATTGCGACCACACAGTTATCTTTGACAGCTCACTCTATGCAATATATAAGATCGACCGTTGCCAAGGATACTAATTAATGACCTGGCTAAATGACTACATTACTGCAGAGAAATAATCAATATTCTGTATGTATAGGTTTGGGTTTGCGCAGTTGGACTTAACTTATAAGCGAGAATCTATAGTAACTATGTTATCTACGTAAGAGGAATTGCTAGCCATTTCGGCAAATACAGAACTGCTACCAGGATTTGTAGGTCTTAAAATTACCATCAGATTTTAGATACATTTCATTAGCCAAAAAAAAATATGAAACAGTATATGTGCTATGTTTGATTACTACAAAAGATTTTGAACTTAGCAGGAACAGTATTTTCTCCCTTTCAAAAACAGATATGGTATACAGAGTTATATTTCTTGACCAACACACAGTATTTCAACTGTCGCTATCAAGTACAATGTGCTGTCATGATTGTACAAATAAAATTTAATTCTACCAGATACTTTACGAAGACATTCAAATAGTTCTTTCATTGCTATCTTGCTGAGAAGATACTTACTACCTTTTGCAAAAACCTTCGACCTATCTAGGTCTATGATGATTTTTGTATACTGATCCTGGCTTATCGGATTATGAAAATTGTCATATTTTAGTGCAAGCTCGTCTCGCAAACTTTCGAGATAATTAAAATATTTGCTATCGTCTGATCTGATAAGGGAGAGTTTGATTCGTCAAATTTACTAAAACAAATACCTGAAATTTCATCGTTAAATTCAAATGATAATTGCTGGTTATTAACCATTGTTTTTTGATTTTGCTATTAACTCCATCTGCTAATGTTAAATTTGCAAGCATTATTTCTAATGTTTAGACAAAATTACTTGCATAATGTCCAAGCGCTAGTGTACTACTTCCGTCCCTGCAATATCTTTCATCATCAAAATAATTTAATCCCCGTTTTATGATCGTATCAGTTTCAAGTTTATGATGATTTGTTCTGATAACATTTGTTTTGATAAAACTGACACTGTTGTTTAGCGCTGCTTTAAAATCGTCAAAATTCATCATCTTTTTCACAAATCCTTGAGGAATACCTTTTGCTGCTTTTTTTGTAAGTTTATTGTCATCTAATATGACAGCATACATTTTGCTCCTTAGTCCAACAAATTCTTTCACCGGCATAAACATAAATTCATCTTTCATTTTTCCAATAACTTTCTTATTCGAATTATCTTGAAATCCACTACATGCTGGATAATCTGATAAATCGAACAGATTTTTATTATCGTAAATATCCTGATAGACATCTTCACATTTTATATTATAAACTAGCGAGTCTGTATCAGTAAATAACAACTCCGAATCTGGCCACTGCTTTTTGGTAAAATTATAGTGAAAATCGTACATCAGCCACTTTGATATATCAAGTACAGCTGCACCAACATAAATTGGTTTATTTAACTTTAAATTTCTCTTTCGTCGTTGTATTGCAACAAGATTTTCATTAAATATTTTCATACTAACAAAACCATCATTGTTAACTAATTTATTTCTGCGACTTATATCATGAACAATTTCGATAGAAACTCTTTTTCTAATGTTTTTCATTGTCTTACCGAACACCAAGTTGTTCATTAACTTGAAAAAGCTTTCCTCAAATTCGGTTTTAGCCACAGCACGACGTTTCGTTTTTACGTCAATTTAATTTGCCATCCACCTCGACTGATTAAGCTTTAGCACGCGATGGACTTTTCTCAGAATTAGTCCAGCATCTACTGCTTGTTTCAAATTTTTGTAATGCATAACGTAATTTCTTTTATTTAACAAATTTGGAACTAGCTTATTAACAGTCGAATTTTTTGCTGTTGTCATGGCTCGTTGCTCGGGTGATAATAAACTAGAATTAATCATCATAGACTCTGCACAAAACAGATAATCGTTATGTAGATCGTGAAATGAACTAGGATAATCTAGATCAAATTCAACAAATATGAAATATCGGAAAAATCATGATTAATTTTTTTAGGTAAATCTTTTTCAGTTTCTTTAAGAAATTGATCTGGAGTTATCCAATGAAATCCACTACACGGCATTGGTTCCGACATCGCATAGCCTTACAAATTATTAGTATCCTGATAAATAATATGATTAGATGGGAGATTTTTATCATAATTGTTCAGATATTTGTTATCAGATACTGCATATTTTTTTGTTATAACGCTAATTCCGCCTCTGATACCTTTTGCAATAAAGTTAAACATATTGACATCTGTTAAGAGATCCAGTTCTATCTTACTCGTTTTTAACAGAGCGTCCCAAGACAATCCAGGGGAGGAATAATACCAACATGGATCTAGTCCATAATTGCTGTAGCTTACCCAACGAAAACTTTCAAATACATCTGCTAGCAATAATACATCTGTTTTCAAATATAAATCGTGATAATCACCAAATGTTTTACAACTAAATTTATTCCAAATATCTTGTGCATATTTGTATTCGTCATCTGTGATATTTTCGTTTTTGAGTTGCGAGTAAAATTTATCTTTATCGGGAGGAGAAGTTACATCAAATCTGCTCCAATCGTCGAGATACTCGTACGGAAATATACCTTTTTTTGTCAAATTGATATAGTTTTCACCGAAGCAACTTTTTAAGTTAGCGAGACTATTGCAACCTTTAACAAGCTCATCTAATGATGCTGCCATACATTGCAGACTGACAATAAAACGTAATTTACCGAGCGTCACCGACATATACTTTTCAAAATTGTTTGGAATACATTTTATTACGTTATTTAATTTTAGTTTAGCTTTAATATTTTCATCACCAAAAGCTTCTACAATGATATGACTGTCATAACCACGAAAGTTATGTAAAACTACGGGAATAAAATCTGGAGCATGAAATTTTAAATTACAACTGTTATGAGCTGCTCCACGATATTGGCCGGTCAAATGACAATGATCTCGCACCTTATCACGGACTCCGTTGGAGTCCACCAGTAACTTTTCACAAATATGACAATTAACTGCCTCATCAAAATCGAGTTGTTGTTTAGACGTTATTTTCATCGGAGCTGTCTTAAATAATCTGTTAGAAATTTTATTAACTTCGTCTATTAAATTTTTTAATAGCCATACGGCAGGATTTTCACCTCTATACAACTTTATCGGAGTTGAAAATTTATCGTTAGCGCAACAAGCTACTTTATAAGCTACTCCGCAAGGAATATGCTGTTGTATTTTTCTAGTACTTGATTTATTCGGATTATTTTCTGCTCCAACCACAGGAACGAGTAGACACTCGAAATCAGCGTAAATAACAAAAGGAATATTTAGTCTATGATAATAATTTTTAAATTTTAATATTTTTTCTTTTTCGCTAGGCATACTTATTCTTTGAACGTTGACACAGTAATTGAGATGCTCCTGCAGTATTGTATTGCTAGAAAAACCATGCAGACATCTATAACAGAAATATTTTTTATTTTTATTTTTACTATACTGTCTGCCAACTAGGCCGTTAAAGTTTTTTATCCAACAATAATGTCCCTGATAAAATAATACATTTATTGTATCTTGTGTAGCATTTTCTGAGATATATCTCGGGTAAACGTTTCCTCGCTCATCTAGTCCGAAATCATTTACTGAGATACTGTTTTGTTTTTCAAATTTTGGTATATGATTTTCTGCTACTGGAAAAGTTATTCCTAAAAAATTTAGCTCGTCTTTGTATGACAAATACTTTTCAATTCTGCCGGGGTGATCACACTGAGGATGTTTTGCAGAAAGAATAGACCATTGAAAACATTTATCATCATTGTTTTTGACATTTATACAGCAATTTTTGTTTTTAATTTTTTGAGGGAGATCGACGTACAAACTACCGCGAAGTACGTTATATTTTGCTGTGTGAAATAAAACTTTTTTTATCATTTCAAATTTCCAACCTGATCCTGACGAAGTAAATTCTTCTAATTTTTTGTTTATTTCTTGATGTATTTCATCGGCGACCATGGCAATGTTTGTTCCAGTTAATATTTTTCTCGATTTTGCTGTTAAATATGGTTCTGAAATTTTGCTGTCAAAACTTTTTCTTTCCAAAATTACATCAAGTATATCTTCAACTGCGTGTAACTTTGATAAAATCGTATCATATTGGACTATACGTTTGATACTTTTATGAGCCGCAAGTTCTTTCGATATAACTGGTTGTAAAAGATTAAATAATTTTGTGGAGTTAAAATTTGCTAAAATGTTTTGATCATCAAGTTTGTAATTATTATCGTATCCAGAAAATGCTGAAGCAATTTTTTTCTGATTTGATATTGCTCCTTTTAGCAATATCTCGCAATTTTAACATCATATATATAGTAATATTTTATATTTAATTGAATTTTTTTAAGATTCCTAATTAGAGATATAAAAAAACCTTATAGTATAATGACAGAAATTTTGAGATATATCGGTATGACAGCGGAAGAGCAAGAAACTTATCATGTACACCCAATGTACAACTTATACGCTGCAAATGCACTTGGTTCTGTTATTAATATAGAATCTAAAAAATCTGTTGGCATATCAACACCAGCTGGTATGTTAATTTCAGTAAAAGGCGATAATACAGAAAGAATTAAAATGTTTAGAAAAGATTTTATTCATACTTTGTTTTGCAACGATATTCCAGAAGGACAACGAGTTTATCGAGTAAATAGCGCATTTGCTGATGATAATATTGAAAATTTAGCATTACAAAATGAATTTCAACCTCATCCAGTATTTGATTTATACGAGACAAATGTCAAGGGAATTATTAAACATATAAGAACAAAAAAAGTTATTGGAAGTTTAAAAAGAAATGGATATCTTGGTGTTAATGTACGTGGAACAAAAACTAATTTTGTTCATTATCAATATCATCGTTTTGTGTTTGAAACTTTTAAAGGACTAATACCTAATGGTTTAGTTGTTGGTCATAAAAATGGTATTAAAACAGATAATCGTTTGGAAAATTTAGATGTGGTTACGTCAAAAGAAAACACAAGACGTGGAGCCGGTTCTGATGGTTCTAATTTTAAAAATCCAGACAGACAAATAATTTCAATAAATCTCAAAACTGGAGAAGAAATAAAATTTGGATCAATAGCATCTGCGGCAAAATATCATAAAATTAATCCACGTGCAATAACATTTGTAGCTGATAGTGTAACAAAATCAGCAACGTCAATATTGACATTTGACAGATTTAGTTTTAAATACGATAACTAATGATATTTTCTATATCATTTTGAGCAAGACAATTATGACTAAATTCCATACCTTCGTCGCGATTAAATCGTAATGTCATCATTTTATTTGTATCGAGTTTTATTTTGTCTGCTGCTGTTAATAAACATTTGTCAGATTCGCCTAATGTTATCATAACATCAACAAAATAAAAACTATGTCCCAACAAACAATTTCGAATTGCCTCAGCTAATTCTTTGTGATTTAATATATTAACTCTTTGATGATATTTTATTTCTCCGAACATCTTATTATTTATTAATTAGATAAAAGATTATTATAATAATGAATTTAATTGAGAGACTGGCTAAACTATATTCTGGAGATTTTATTTCAGTTTCAAATTTTACATTAGAAGATATTACTAATGATAGATTCGCTGGTTATACTGAAAATGATATTTTGCATAACTACGACGATGAATATGATGAATGTTGTTGTTAGTAAAAAAAATTTAAGCAGACAACTGGGCGATATGATGTTAAGTACCATATTGCTAAAAAAAATATTAAAATTTAATTTTACTATCACGGAGCATCAAATATTTTGGCAACTTATAAAACCCTTTCTAAGCGTAAAAATAGCTGGACAACAAAGAAATATAAAATACGATTTTATTTTTGTTAAAATATTTAATTTAATGCCAGTCGATGATGCAAGAAAATTACATTTAATTTCTCTGTGTAAACCAGTAAAATGTAAATCAGTATTAATAAAATACGAAGAAATTTATAATAATATTATTCGATCGCAGTCGATGAAATCGACTTAGTTGGTACCCAGCTATTAAATTTATCGCTATATCCACTCCATTTGACTAAACTTTTGTTGCCGCGCTTTTTAATAATTATTTCAATAACAGATATATCTTGTTCTGTTTTCTGAAGTTCTTGCTCGTAAAAACTGCCAGTTATAGGCTCACCTAATAAATGTTTCAACTTGTATGTAACTGGTATTGTTAAAAGTACTTTATCAACAACAAATACTTCTTCGCTCCAGTTATGAGTATATCCTTTTTCAAATGCTTTTTTTGTCAAAGAAATTCTAACTTTATCACCAACTTTAAATTTATGCTTGCGGTACATGTTTTCGTTTGCTAATATTGGATTTGCAATCGCGTCGTTTGGCGACATTTTACTTTTGCCTAGCGAAAGGGATCTGTGATTCGTGTTATTATACTCGTCAATAATTTTTTGTAAATTGTCAATATATTTACTCGTACTTTTAGCTGTCAAATATTTGTGTATTTTTTCGTTGAGCGTGCGATTAAATCTTTCAACGATGACGCTTTTTCCCTCATTTCTTGTGACATATTTTTTAATCTTATTTTGCTCTAAAAACTGTTCAAATTTTTTATAAAAAAATTCTGCTCCATGATCAGTCCAGATTCTATTTGGTTTTCTTTCTGTGTTCACAATAATTTGTTTTAGCGCATCAGTCATCGATGTCCCTGTTTTATCCGAAACGGGTATACTAAACGCGTATTTACTAAAAACATCTACAACATTAAGAAGATATCTCTTTGGAGCGCCATCGGCGCCAACGTTAAATTGAGCTAGATTTGAGATATCAAACCAAATCTATAGCCCAGATGTGATCAACGGCATTTGCGACAACTTTACGTAGCGGAAACTTTTTTTTTAGGTTTATGTAGCTCTGAGGCAAGATCCTCATATAATTCTTTTTTACCGAGACCAAGTTTATATTTTGCTCCAATAAAACCCTGAACC
This sequence comes from Megalonaias nervosa, assembly GCA_016617855.1. Lineage (NCBI taxonomy): Eukaryota > Metazoa > Mollusca > Bivalvia > Unionida > Unionidae > Megalonaias > Megalonaias nervosa. The sequence goes on along the minus strand of JAECUM010018636.1, from coordinate 9,145 downwards.
AGCCTTCGGTCAACACGTTCTCGCATATTTACAGGTTTCATATCAAGAAGTTCGCCTAACATTACTTTATCGCAGCTGTGTTTATTTTGTTCGTTGTCTGGAAGTTCAATGTCTCTGTAGCAGATATCATGGCGCATTGCTATTGCATCAACTTGATTGTAAGGCTCTTGTCCTGGCAGCGGATTATCGTTTTCGTCAAGTTGTTTATCAAGAGGATTATAAGGTCCAGTATATTTATGGCCTGGCAATGTCCAGCCGCCTTTTGGTTTCGGCAATTTTCCAATAAATTTATGTATATCTATACCTGTTCCAATTATTTCTCTGTTGTTGCATTTCTGACAATATGTAACAATTTTATTTTGCTCGAGGCATAAATCTCTATCACAATCGCACTTGCATGTCATTATTTATTTTATAACTGACAAATTTTTCAGATTTATAATAATATTGTTTCAGTCGTCTACTAAAATAATTTCTGGATAACCCGCTCCGGACAACTTTGTTTTTGGTAAAAACATCCTTTTTCTTTTTCCACAGATTGCACAAATACTTTTCAGCATTATTCTATTATTTTTTGTTTTTTCTGCTTTTTCATCTTTATTTTCTGTTTTAGTTTTACACTTGAGACAATATGTTGACATTGTATATCAGTGAGTTTAAATAAAATTTAATGCAATCTCATCATTAGCGTGAGAAGGTTGTTTGTCAAATTGCAAAATAAACTTTAAAAAATCTGGATTTTCGGTCATCTATTTAATAAACATTACGCAACAATATCCACAAGCAGAAGTTCCAACTGGTTGAATTTGATTAGACGAATAATTCATTATTTTTTTTTACTCATATATTTTTTTACTGCGTCACTTGGTGGAATTCCGAATTAGTCAAAATATTTGTTATCAAAAACAGCTACCCAATGTGTACCAGATCCGTCATTAAAATGTTGTATATTTATAACACACAAACCTGGAGATGTTAGCGATGGAATCGTCATAAGTTCATCTTTAGAATAAACTCCACTGAAATTTTTTCCTTTTTTCAGTTTGTCAAGTATATCAAACTTACTTAACGCAGACTTCATCTCCTTGTTCCTGGCAACATTAGTCCTCGTCCTACTCCTAGCAGATTTGGTAATAGACTTCCCGCCAATCCTGCTAGTAACGGGGCTATTGGAATAAATCCACCTTTTCGCCTCTGTCGTGTCTTATTTTTCGTCGGTGTCTTTCTTTTTGCTGTTGTCTTTCTTTTTGCTGTTTTTCGTCTGGGCATTATATTTATCAGTCACATAAAATTAAACTCAGAAAATTACAAGTAATTTTCCTAATTTTGTTACCATCGACATTCATACGAAACATTAAACTAAACGAAAATTTTCTTCATTCCATGCCTTCAACTGCCTTTTTCGTTGCGCCAGATACTGCTCCAGACGCTGCTGCTAATCCTAATGTACCTAACACTGGCAAACGTTTAGGTATTAACGTTCTGGCCATTACAGACAGTGCCGGACCGAAGAAACCACCTTGTTTTGACATTGCAGTTATTTGTGTAGCACTTAAATTTAAAACAAAATGTTTTTTGCGATCGTATTTATTTACTTGTTTTTTTGGTTAACATTAATTTTGTTAAAGTACCGAAAAACACCTGCGGCAACACCTTTGGTGTTAGGGTAGACGTTTAATGAAACCTGCCTCTTCATTGCAACAGCAGCTGCTAATTTTTTAACTTGACCATCAGTCAAATATATTTCTTTCATAATATATTTGGTCATCTTAATTAAAGTTACAGAATAAACTTGTACTGACATTTTGCCTCCAACAAAATCAATCGTAATAGTTCTGTCGCTGATCACTAACGCATACACGTACAACTGCGCTGCTGGAGCTGCTTCTAATGTCCATGTAATTTCAATATCAGCAGTTGAAATTACATCTCTTTCATTTTGTTTACTAACATCAAAATAAAATCTCGGATAAAGTGTACGAAATTCCTCTACTAATATCTGAGATCCGTCACCAACATCTTGATATTTTTGCAATGTGTCCATAAGATACATGTAAGGTCGAGTAATATTTTTATTCTCATCATCTGCAAAATTAGATTCTATTGCTCGCTCCGGGTATTGCTTTGAATTTATTCTAGCATATATTCGTCTAACATTAGCATTATCAAATATCGCATTATTTTGTTGTTGGTTATTACGTCGCGCTTGTTGCTGAAATACAACAAATAATTGCCGTGACTTTTGTTCAGTTGACGTCGTTGTGACTCGCCATGTGTAGTCTGTGGTATTTGGAACTGCTGTTGATATATTTTATGTTGCTGAAAATGAATTGAATTTTCTTTGTGCGGTTTTTAAGAATATCATCTAATTCGAGCGATTTCGAAACTGTCGGTGTTATTCGTGGCATCCACAGCGCAAGTTTGGTTATGACAAACTGTACATTATTTCCACCAAATCGAAATAAACAGTCGTTTTGATCTGATCGAGTTAAAATAAGCGTATGTTTAACTCCACGAAATACTTAATTATAGTCCCTGCAAAAGCCCAATATTGTACTTAGTGGCAGCATCATTGTCATTTGACGTGATTCTGCTGCAAGTGAGTTTCTCTTAGCATGACCTTCATTGTAACGTACATTTTTTGCGTTAACTGTCGCGTTAACTAAATTTAACATTGCAGTTCTGTCCGCAGCTGCTCCTGGTGCGGCTATACCAAGATTATTACAAGCTGCAGTAAGTGAGACTCTTGTAGCGTCTGTATTAGCGGCTGCATCTGGTGGGTCAATACCAAACTTGGCAGCATTAGCAATAAGAAGATTTCTTACAATATCAACATTTGCAGCAGCATTAGCTCCAGCAGCTAATGCTCTTCTTAAAATAAATTCTCCAGATCCTGCTGTAGCAATTCCAGTATCTTGGAACCACATCATATTAGTTGTAGTTGACCTGGAGTAATCATCGGAAAACGAAATGATATTTAATATTGTACTTGCAACTTGTAAGTGATTTGAAATATCTTCGACAGTTTGATTGGCCAGCTGATATCGAGCACCTTTAAATAAACACCAACCGTCATTTAAAAGTGCTACTTCAAAGTTAGCTGTAATTTCAGCAGGTGAGGCAGGTGCGGCAGGTGGTGTCATAATCTGGCCACGAACTTCTAACATTGCTTTATGACGCAGTAGAAATACGTCATCATCTCGAGTATTAAATGTTCTGTCGCCAGCCTTATTCGGTTCGATAGAATTTTCATCAGGATATTCAACATATTCAAATTCTGTTACTGTGTCGTCTGTCATACGTTTCTGTTAAATCGAGATAATTTTTAACAGACATTTTTCTTATTTATTAGCTTATACAAAATTTTGTCATCAGCGATAGCGAAGCTATTTCGGTGTTGTTGCTTTAGATATTAATTTTTGTATAATTTGTTCTCCTCGCGGTGATAAAAGTTTTTTTGCTGTTGTTATCATTGCGCGTTGAGTTTCTGTTGTTGGTGCGATTTCTGAAATAGCTTGTTTGATTGTTGGTCTTTTTATTGTATCAGCTATGTTTTGTCCCACAGCAGTTCCAGCAGCAGATGCAGCTCCAGTTGCAAAAGCTTTTGATGCGTCAAGTGCAATTGGTGCAACTTTATGAGCTATTCCCGGAACATTTTCTATAATTTTGGCAAATATATTTCCCAAAAATCCTCCTACTATTTTTCTTCGATAAATGTTTTTCTGTTTCATTATATCTGAGGTTGTATAATTTTATTAACAAATCTTTCGCATTACTAAAAATCTTTTAGCTTTTCTTATAAAATATGTTTACTATTGTTCGCGTAAGTGTAAATAATAAGTAACAATTTCATTGTTAAAATATAACTGTCTTCCAGATTGATCTGTCAATTGCATATTTACTTCTGTTATTTGATTTTCAACGTTTAACGGATAATAAATAACCTCACGTGGACTAATTTGCATAAGAGATCCTGGCGGAACATCTGGTGAAAAACTGTATATTGTTTGTCCTTTACTACCTAAGGCTGAGTAAGATCCAGATGCAATAGAGCAATTTACCAATATTACGTTTACATCAGTTATATTTACTGGCAGTTGGCCGTCATACGTTTCGGGATTATCACGATCAAGAGCAGGATATACATAATTATAAGATCCTATTAGTGGTGCGATACTTGTTTGCGATACAAGACTAACTGTTATATCTTTTAATTTCATTCTAGCGCGTAACGTATTATAATTTGGTGTAAGCTCAAAATTATCAGCTATACCTTTATTTTTTTTTGTTATAAGTTCTTTTATTATTTTATTTAGATCAGTGATATTATAAGCTCCTTGTGGAATTTTAATTGTTTTCCACGTGACGAATGGTGAAGTACGTATAGGAATAGTAAATGCAAATTCATCATTTACTCCAGTTTTTATGTTAGCCATAGAATGCCAGCAAGTGCAGGAAATTAGTCCAATTTCATATTGTTTTTCACGATCTAGTTCTATTGGCGGAATATACTTTACATAAAAATTTGCGCTATCTTTATCAGATTGGCTAGAGTCTAGTAATAATGTTGCTGACATTTATTATTATATTTTTTATAAAATTAAATCGCCGCGATTGAATCGCGATGTAAAGTTTCGTATTCGTCCGATGATAATAAATTTTCTGATCTCAAATTATCAAGTATGTCAATAATTTCATTGTCAATTTCAGCACCAACATTTCCAGCTTCTTTTGATGATATCAATAGCATTAATCTGCCAATCATTTCAGTAACTGATGAAAATATTCTAACTCCAGTTCCTGTTTTTCTTTCTTCTTCAAAAAGTTTTTTTAAGCGATCATCATCATAATGTTCAAATAATTTTTTAAAAGTGTACCCTTCTTTTTCAACATATTTTTTATCTCTAAATTTTATTGCAGCATTTTTAAAAACACCAGCAATAACAGCATCTCTAGCTTTTTCAGAAAGTCCTTCAACATCTTTCATTTCAGCTGTATCAATTTCTACGTAAGCTCTTATATTTTTTTCTTTAATATCAGTTAATTTTTTAATGAGATCATCGTATTTATCTTTTTCCCAATTATACATGTTATCAACGTCAGAAATGTAATTATCTTTCATAAAAGCAAAATATTCCGAATCCATTATTTTTTGTTTTGCTTGGTTTTTATATTTTTTACGATAATTTTCATTCTCTTCCTCAAATGATTTTTGTAAATCTTCTTCAGTCATCATAGGAGCTTGCAGTGTATATGCTGATTCTTCTTGTCCTTCATCCAATAATTTTGCTTCATTAATTAAGCTACTAAGGTGACTATAACTACGGTATTGTTTATTTCTTATATTATTAATAACCTTCATATAAAGATCAGCGATAATTCCATGTCGATATAACTTAATGTCATTATAGTAATTTCTATTTTCTAAAATTACTTTGCTGAGATGCTCATCGCCCTCTTTTTTTATTTCTTTTAATTTTGCAATTTTTTCGTCAGCTTTAAATTAATCATTTCCAACATGAAGTATTCTCACACCACTAAATTCACTATATTTTTTGTTAAAATCTTTATATTCGTTATCTCTTATTTCGCTATCTATATTTTCTAAATCATAGTCAAATCTTCTTTTTTCTTCTATATTTTCTCTCTCTCTTCTAAGTTCTTCTTCTTGTTCTAACCTTCTCTCAATTGGTCTAACTACTGCTGCTTCTGCTAATCTTTGTTGAAGTTCCAGTGGATTATTCGACAACCTTCTTAGTTCAGTTTGTCTTGTAGCAGGATCAGCTATATTTGCTACAAGTGCCTCAGCTAATCTTATTCTCTCCGCATCAGATCTAGCAATAATTTTTCCAGCAGCCGCTTCTTGTTGTTCTTTGATTAATCCTAGTAAACCTTTTTCTTGTAATTTTTAAGTTCTTCTTCTGATAGTGGTTTAGTTTCAGGTTGTTTTCCAAGTAAAGCTTCAGTAACTGGTCTAAGAGCGGCTGCTGTTGTTTCTGCTGCAACCACTTGACCACGTCGTGCTTGTTGGATCATCTGCCTAAGTTCAGCTTTAGATTTAACAAGTTTATTTAGATTTTCTATATGTTTTCTGTACTTTGCTTGTCTTTCCATTAATTATATACTATTTTCTATAAAAATTACTGTAGGTATTTTTCAATACAACAGCGAAACATTTTACTCGTATCATTTGTTAATTTATCAAACAAAAAAAGTCATATTTATTTGCCGTCGCTTGATGATATAATTCAATAAATTTATCTTTTGTTACATCACCACATTGTTCGTTCGCGATATTTCTAACATCGACATTGTCAAGTCCTGGAAATAATATAAAACAACCAGTATTTCGCCGAATAAATCTGTCAACGTTATAAAAACCTTGGGCAAGATAAATAGAATTACATTTTTTATTTCGCGACAGTGAAAAATATGATCTTATTTTATTCATTTCTTCATTGTTTAGCGGAATATCATCAAAAACAACTATCTTATGTTCGGACGAATCAAGTTAATTAACTGGAACAAGTTCTTCTGGTTGTTTGATAATAAAACAAATCTTCATCAGTCTCAAGATCATCACGAAGTTTGTCATTATAATTGTTAAGTAGCTCGTACTTATCCTGTTGTGGATTAATTGAGTAAATATAAACGCGATCTTAGTTAAAATTATCTCCGAGAAGTAAATTCATAAGCAAGTTTGTTTTCCCCGATCCAGTTCTTCCAACAATAAGATAATGACAATCTGGAAGTTCGTTTTCATGTTTATGTTTCACCAACCGCTCTGTATCAAAATTTAATATTGACGATTTTGCCATTATTATTATACAATTTTATGTTATATAAAAAAATTGTCAGACTATAAATAAATAATGAGCTATTATACAAAATTTGGAACATTAGTAAGAGATTTATCGGCTGAAAGTACAACAATAACAGACGGTAAGTTTGATGTATCAGGTTACCTGAAAAAATCCGGCGACACAATGACGGGAAACCTGTTTATGTCAAATCAACGAGTGCTAGATTTAGAAACAGATTATCTACCAATAAATGTCGTTAATGCGCAAGCTGTTAGTTATGCACAGCTTAAATTAGTCGACAATGATAAACTAGATAAATCTGGTGGAACTTTAAGCGGTAACTTAGATATGTCAGAAAAAAAAATTATAAATTTGGAGACCAGGTATCCACCAGCAAACTTAAATCAAACTCAAGCTGTAAGTTATTTGCAGTTGAAGTATGTTGATGATAATAAACTTGATAAAATAGGTGGGATAGTTACAGGTATTATGATCATGAACAAGAATAAAATTACATACCTTGGAGACCCAGCTGCAGAATCAGACGCAGCAACAAAAAAATACGTCGACGATCAAGAATTTAAGTATGTGTCAGTCACCGATGGTATAATGCGTGCATTTCTCAATATGAATAATAATGGTATTAATGATCTCAGAACACCAGAATTAGATTTTGACGCTGTAACAAAAAAATACGTCGACGCTATTAATATTCTAATAAACGATGTAATTAACGCATTTAGAACTGATTTTTTAAATCACATACAAACATTCTTGAAATTTCGTAGAAATATAAACAAATCTATTAATGAATTTTTTGGAAATCCAGCGGTTGTGGATATTAAACTTGCGAAATTAACATAAAACTAAACTATATTGTTAGTGGAATTCCTAATATCATTGAAAAAACGAATCTGATTAAAATTCCTCACAAGCAGATCATCAATGTGGTATACACAGTAGCATCAGGATCAGCAACATGGACACCGCAAAATAACACTATCAAACATACCGCAGAAGTCACTGGTGTATATCGGCTGTCCATATTTAGCGGTGCAAAATTTAGTATATTTGCCACATATCTATGGCGTCATTCAATCGATAGTTTTTCTGGAACTGTATCTATTATATTAAATAAAGATGCCGAAGAAATATTTCTACTGACACCATCTGATAAAAAATTTGTAACCGCAACGTCTTACTGGTGGTGTCTGGAATTTGTCGCTGAAACACCTCGATTAAGTTAATTATAATAAATCAAACCCAGGGACTGGTACTATTGTACAAAATCTGTAAACAAATATTATATAATGAAAAAAGTATAGTTGATTTTAATCATATTTCAGATAAAATTCCAAAACAAGATGTGGACGCTCTAATACAATATTACAGATATTATCATAAAAAACTTTGGTGCGTGAAAAAATGTTTCAAATACTATAACAAAATACTTCGAGTGATATCATATTTACCACTGCTAATGACTAGCTCTGGTATAATTTCAAGTGGAGCATCATTAAATCCGTTTTTGTTAATAATATCCGGCGTTGGTGTTTCTCTTGCAACAGCATGTAAAAAAAATTGAGCCCCGTCTTGCAACTTAAAAAATTCTTGTAAAACAGCAAGTATCACTTATAAAAAATTACTTGATCAGATACGATCTTATTTGCGTGATATAAAATATGATATGGGCGATTTAATACGCAGGTTCCGTATTATTGACAGTATGTTAATAGATATTTTACCAATGAGAGTCAGCAGATATGCAAAAGATTATCATAAAATATGGGTTACAACAGTAGCAGATGTTTAACTTTGTACAGCTTTAGAAATATCATTATCAAATAAAATATCAACTATATTGTCAATAAATGTCATCAAATCATCTGCCCAACCTCTTATTCGTTCGTCATTTTCAATTGCTAATAACCATACTGATCCATATTTTGGTGATATATGGTAACCAACGTTTTTAATACAATCGCTTATTATTTTAGGTTTTATGCCAGTATAGCTTGAGGCTGCCCTAATCGAATTAAATCTCTTACAAAATTTGTTTGTCAGATCAAATCCAACATGTCTCTTTGATTGACAGAAGGACATTATATATAATATTTCATTGTTTAATATGAAATTTTGTCTAAACTTTAAAAATAACAACATTATTTTTGTCTAATAAGTATAGGGGCTGTAATAGTAGTAGAGTAAGGTGAGTTGTTCCTAATCCCAGAGACCTCCTACCCTGGACAAAACATATTTTGTCAGAAATATGAAAGTCATCATTTTAAGCTAAAAAAGGATGCTGAAAAAAATTTTAACGTATAAAGTTTTTGGGGGGTAGG
>JAECUM010018635.1:0-30488 GCA_016617855.1 Megalonaias nervosa | reverse complement strand
GAGAGAGAGAGAGAGAGAGAGAGAGGGGCAGGCCCATACTATGTTTCAGTTGCATGCTGTTCTTCAAAACTTACAGTGCGAAAACGAAATTTATCTTGCAAGTGCAAACTTTTAAAGTCACAGGGTCAACAACTCAATCGAATTTTGGCAGGAAAGTGAAAATTTATCTTCAGTTCGTTTCTTCTCCTATTAAGCAATCACTTTAAATTTCTTACGCATCCAATAAAACATATTGAGGTTAATTTATGTAAATAATCATAATCAGTATATAAAAGCAAACCGGAGATATATTTAAAAATTATAATCATCCAGTATTTATATATACATAATCTTTCTTGCATGAATATATGAGATAATATACATCCTCTATGAGTCTGAAGTTCTCATCATTTATTTCTCTCAATGTTTTGGCGTTTAATACGATAGACACACTTTTACAAGTCTGTGCGACTGTAGTGTGTTTAATATTATTATCACATAGTCGGTACACTTCGCCTACAGTGTGTGCAGTTTCATATTTTTGATTATACGTGTGAACATATCACTTTATGTGATTCTGATTGGTCCAAATAAGCCCATGAAATTATTGTGCAGTATTCTCTTTACTGATTGGCTGGGATCGTGGGAAAATGTTTTTAACCCCGCCTTCTGGAATGTTTTGTTTTGAATGAACATTTTTTGGTGGCCATTTTTTAACTCGACTCGCGAAGGGAAATTGAGGAAAAATTATCTCGGCTGTCTGAATATGGATATGTTACCCCCACATGGGTTTGTTATGTCATGTTTAACAATATCATCATAAGAAAAATGGCGTAAAACTACAAGACAAGAACAACAATAAGAAGTAAAACTAAGGGTATTGCTTATTTGATAGCGGGTGGCGGGGGGGGGGGCGGTATATCTGTAACACAGATATAGAATCCACCGTATATACAAGCGTGGTTTAAATGTTAACTTAAAGAAGTAACTAAACTCACCTCTGTTCACAGAAGAATCTGGACATAAATGGGTCTCCTAACTGACAGAACTTTATTCAACCACAGCATCTTTACGTAGTATATATGGGATGTAAATCCGACACGAAAAGAAATTTGTTTACGTCTTCTGTACAGTCTATTGTTCCAAATCAAATACTGCAAATATCCGGTCACAAATGCATTGCAGTAAATGTGGGAATTTTTGCATCCAGTAATCCTATTTCACATGACGATCGCAACAATGTAACGTTTAGTTCTGAAAGTGACATTTTAGGGTAAACATATACTCTACCGTAGGCCTACTGTACTGTGTACCGTATCAAACAATGTGGCAGCATCACATCGCATTGATCATTCTGTTTTGAAAAATGATTTTGTCGTTATAAAATGTTCTGTTTATTCGGATGGAAGCTTTTTCTTTGATTTATAGTTTGTAAAACAGTACAGTCTACTTTTACCAGTTCAGCTTTGTTTGGGACTATATTTTATGCACAACAAATAAAAGGTGCACCGTCTGTCAGAATGAACGAAATTATTCGTTCTTCTTTCTATCTAAATTATTTCCACTGAAATAAAAACTATGTGATAAAAAGAATCTCAAATGGGTAACGATTTAATATTAAATTTATGAAACTCGTTGAATAATGCCCGCTTTTGCTCGCCAAGGCTCGCAAAAGCTGGACATCATTCAACTCATTTCTTAAATTCAGTATTAAATCATTACCCATTTGAGATCCTCTGTATAATGTTGATTGGACAAATTATATTTATACATTTAATAGATTGAATAGCGCGGATCGCTACGAACCCTAGAGAGAAAAATGTTTATAGACAGTCTTAACAGAAGAAAGTTTTCATATATGTATGTGTCCCGTTATATAATGAAAATTCTGCCGGTTTTCGACGTAGTTTCCAAACTTTTTTGCTGCGAAAGCATCAAAATGTTACTTTATCACGTTCGTTACCAAATTTTACTTCACGTTCTATTCAAAAGTTTGTAGCTGTCGTCCTAAACACACTTTGTCATTTTTCTCTCTGATTGTATAAAAGGGAAACAAGAAACCAAAAATTATACAGCTTTTTATTAGAATAAAGAAGTATATGAGCAAAATACACTTGGCTAAGTAGAGATATAGCGAAGTCTCGTTTGAAGATCATTTAATGTCATTCAGCTGAAGGAAAATTATAAGAATATTTCTCATCATAGAATCACAGTAATATTAAAGCCTTTATAGTCACAAATCCGCAAGTAACATGTTTCGTACATTGCAATACAACTGCAAAGCATCGTCGATATTTGTAGGAGACGTCCATCCCTTTTCTTCCATGTAAAGAGTACAGATATTAAATACATCTCTGTCACATGGATATTCATCTCGAAATGCACATTCTTCTCGACAAATTTCTGTTTGGTCTTCGTCCACTGACTGGAGGTAACTCCGGGTTCCATAAATCATTGGGTTCAAGGCATGTAGAATATCTCAAAAACGGCATGGATGGCAACTGTTTTGCACCGTGAGAATTACATGGCGTCAAAAATGACTTTCGGACACGAAAAATGCAGGTATAAATTTGGGGTTGGAGTGCATGAACTTCTTTTGCTATGAACTGCCATTGACTTCTTCTGAAAGAATGCTTTTTCGGAAAGTGTCAAAATTATGTAAGTGTGAGAATAATGATAACACAACCTATAAACTAATTATAAATATTACGGTATACCGCTACTCACGAAATTATTTTATGACAGATTCCAATCACTTTTAAGAGGGATTATTGAGGCAAAACAAATTTATATTTAAATGTACCTGAAGCAGGCCCATAAAACAAAACTGAATCAAGCTGATATCTATGAAATCCCATGTGAACTGGCCGATTTCCTTCAACATTCTCAAGGTGTCAATCCAGAACTGGCAACATTGCCTCCGCAGAAAATTCCAAAACATTTCTATTCGCTGATTGGCTGCGCTTTTTCCATAAATAAAACTTTCCTTTCCCGTTATAAAATCTTGCATCTGAGCAACATGACCGTTTTCTGTTCCACGATCACCTCTCATTAAGGCCGGACATCCGTGACGCATCTGCACTGCTTCCACATAATAGCCGGCGATTACTTTTGGATTGCTGCTTGTTATGTAAACATTAAGCCAAATAACTTGCCTTGAAAGACCATCAATGCATCCATTTATACAGAGCCCATATTGTTTGAGTTTATCGTAAGAATCGACATGCCAAGTGTAATACGGTCCTTGTCCAAAGTATTGTCGTCTCCTAAGACGTCTCCTTAATCGCAATTGTATACCAACAGGGTCGAGTAATCGCATAAGTATCCCCACGGTATCCCTTGATACTATCATTACATGTTGAAGACATCGTAAATGCATCCAACGATAGCCTTGTTGATTACCGGAATTACTAACATTCTCTTCGATAAACTGGGCTACCTCTAATACATCAGAATGAAATCTCCTAAAGAGACACAGAGTGCGCAGTATTCGTTTCAGAGTTCTCATACTAATACATACTCCATGTATCTGGGCTAGAAAACTAAGAATTTCTGGGTAACTCAGTCCCAAGTGAAAATAAAAGCTGCATATCCTTGCACGATCCATTCAAAATGACAAAAAGGTTCCACAAGTCAAAGACACAGTAAGTCGTAATTACGAGATAGTAAGTCGTAATTACGAGATAAAAAATTGATTTCAGCGTGGCACTAACAGGCTTCCGTAATCGTTAAGTTTGTGCCGCAGGTTTCTAATTTCCACTGGGTTATTTTTGGGTGGTATGGGTAGTGGGAATGAACATACATGAAAATGATAATTCAAAAAATCTGAACAAAGTCTAAAGAAATCATCCACAAAAAAATTAAATCCCCAAATACATATATTATTATTTCTATAAATTAAGGATATCTTGCAGATTTCATGAATTTTTTTTAAAACGGTAAAAGGAACAGACATTCTGAATTCCATGCGCTTTTAACCTGCCACTCATTTTATGAGTTAAAGACAATGTCTTGACATCAAGTGGAACTGTATTATACGCTAATTGTTATATGTTTAAAAAATTTAATATTTATTTATTACCATATTATACTTCATTACCAGCTTTCTTTTGTTGATGCTGAACATGTATGCTGGGCATGTGATCTGCTTAAACCGGACTCTGTACACGCTTAAAGTACTCGTATCGAAAACCATCCACGTTGATTTTGTGACTGAATCCACACGCAAGCAAGGAAATAAGTTATGAACAATCCCCGCCTAATCCCCAGGCACCTTTAAGTTAGAAACTCAAAAAGTAGAAACAATTATTTGATGAGATCTAATTTCGTGAATAGTATGCCATGGACAAAGTTTTTTTTGTTTTTTTTTGTTTTTGTTTTTGTTTTTGTTTTCAAAATTATTCATCATCATCATCATCATCAACCCCTTAACTCAAGAGGTCGTTGGGGCACCACAGTTGACAACCAATTCTCTCCATCTTTCCCTGCCGATCCGGTATGGAAGAATTGTTAGTTATCATCATCTGGTGTGTCAAGGGCAAGATACAGCCTGGCGGAGCCCGTCCCTCTCCAGACTGGATGACCACAGCCGAAATCCAATATAATGTGGCACGCCCACGCCTGAGTACATGGTCATTGAGCTCATCTTGGAGCCATTCCGCCCTGGCTGTTGACTTCATCGAGGAAGACTTCCGCCCAGTGATGCTGTGCTATCATTAAATTTATTCTTATTATTCTTATTCTTCTTCTTCTTCTTATTATTATTTCTTCTAATAATATAACTTCTTTCTTAATATTAAAACATTTTTTCTAATATTAGAAAATACATAGCATTTCTTATATCGTTTCTAATGTTAGAAATAAAATGCATTTTCTAATATTTGAAACTGTATTTTTCTTGTACTTGATAATACCGATAGTTGCCTTTAACGACTTGCCATAGCGCTAGAGTCACATGAACTTGAGCCAGTCTTTTGATACATATATACTGTAGTGGATCTGATTCTCTTGTGCCTTGTCATGTGAAAGCCATGTGACTCAGTGCGACAAACAAAATGGCAGCTGCACCGGTTAGACGTTTTCTAAGTTTCCTCTTAATAATTTCGATCATAACTTTGACCCAAGCATGGATACCGCGAAATCTTCGAGGCAGGCCAAAGGGAGGTATGCTTGGGGCTCCAAGAACAAAATATCGTGGAAACTTGCCGTCAGAAATGTGGCTCCATGAGCAACGATTAGACCACTTTAACGGGGCTGACATAAGGACATGGAGCCAGGTACAGTATTATCTATATATGATTAATGGAAGACATGCATTATTTGTGATGTGAGAGCTGTGTAAAATTTAATCCGCGCCATTTGTCCTATCCGTCCGTTCGTATGTGAGTCCGTCCGTTCGTTGGTTCACCTGGTAACATTGCCACCACACTGTCCACAGTCCAAATACACGTAAGGATAGATGGTCATACTGGGTACCATGTTACACGAAGATTTGTCAGCCTTTCCCTTTACCCTCATTTGCACTTTAGAGACCCCCAAATTTTTAATTTGACCCCCAGTTTTGATACTGAAGTTTGTTTATTTACTCGATCTGACCCCAGTTTTGACACCAAGGAGATTTTTTACTCTCAGTCTTGTACCTCTGTGTGATACACTATTATTATTCACAAACTATCCCGTTTGTTTGCACACACACATACACTCCACCGATTTTAAGAACAAAAGACTTCAAAGATATTAAAAATACACAAAACATATTTATTTCATTCATTGATTTATGAATTCTGACCTGACTGTTGTCATTGGGTCCCAAACACTATCAGCTTGTTGGCATTTCGAATCAAATGGGAATTTCTTTAGTAACACGGCCCATTGTATTTGCATGGGTGAGTCTGTGTTTTCAAGCAACAAATGTAATGTAGTTCACTGTTTTTTGTATCTCAATAAATGAATAATTCTGTAAATTTGGGAGTTACTTCTGTTCAAACACAGTACTACAGTTCCTCCTTTCTATTTGTTCAGTTTGTTTTAGAAATATGAAAACTAGACACTGCAAATATTGGATGCAGAGGAAAGTTTTTGTTTTGGAAATGATTATTTTAGAAACAAGAAAAGGACAGTGAGCAGACGCTTTGCATATTTACAATGGGAGCTTCCATTTGCTTTGAATGCCAAGAAGTTGACAGTGTTGGGAACTACTTGGTGGCAGGTTAGAAATTATAAATTAGTGAATGATTAAGTTTTATGCATTTTCAATATCCTTGATGCTTTTATTTTTAACATCGGTGGGAGGGGGTACAAACGGGTGTGTGTGCATGTACCATAGAAGATGACATAAATGGCTTTGGATCCAGCTGCATTACAAGGGCAGAGGAAGGGGGTGAAAGGCCATACATTCATCTCCTTGTAACCTAAATTCCATCTACACTAATTATGGAAGGATCAAACAATTTGGTATGATGTTTAACAGAGATGAGAAAAAAATCAACAAAGAATGAAAGATTATAAATCAATAATGCAACCATAGGGATGGGAGTTTTAAAATTTAAAAAGCATAGATATTTGAGATAGCTGCTATATTTAGTAATCAATTAGAATAAATGTAATTAAACATTTGGGCTAGGTTCCATATTGCATCTTGGCTTTTGATATTGTTTCTTCAAATAATTAGGTCACAGTGATCTTTTTTCCAACAAAATGGGTAGTAGTTGTGTATTTTGAAGAATCTCTAATATATTATTGAATGCTGATTTATACAGATTTATGTCTCACCAGTGCAGTAATATGATGCATAAAGATGTACAGTGGTCCCTTTCTAATAAGGCAATCCCTTCTGCAGCAAGAAAATGACCTTATATGATGGGTGTCTTTTCCTAGATATGAGTTATAATTACATATAACTTCGAAATATTTAATATTTTCATTTAGCACAGTCATGTTAGGGAATCAGTGTGATAAACTTATATTAATGTTATTAAAAATAATTATGAATAATTGTCACTTGTGAAAAAACACCTTGTAAATTAAAATCATAGGCTGTAAATGTCATTATCTGTCCATTCCATTTTCCCCACTGCTGTAGAATATGTATATAACTATGTTTATTTGACTTTTTCTGACATCAGCAGTAATCAAAAGTATCTCTTGAAGTTCTTGAAAGACACTGGTAAGTTATTATAATCCAGCCCCCTGCTGGGGCTCAACTGCAGGTCCCTCCATGTTAAGACACATATAAAGACACTGGTAAGTTATTAATATCCAACCCCCTGCTGGGGCTCCATTGCAGGTCCCTCCATGTTAAGAAGATTGTCCACATACTTGTATGGAAAGTGTAAACTTTGACCAATGAATGGGGTATGGTATTATTTCTGTTCTCCATATTTCATTGCTTACCTATAACTAACACTCACTTATGCACGACTAACAATGAGCTGACCCTTGTTCATAATGACTTGGTAAATGATGACTGGTTAAATATATGTGTATTGGGCAATATCTAATACTTGTTTCACAATTAAGCTAACCTAGGGGATTAGCAACATTTAAAAGCCTCCAGTACAATGCTTTTTTTTAAATATAAAGGAACTGAAATAAATGCATTATATTTTAATCCATTTAGTTAATTAATATGTTATGGTTTTGTTGATATACTGTGTGAATGTTTTTGGTAACTGTGACACATCCGCAGTAGTTTTCACAATCTCAATAGCCCAAATGGCCCAGATATTCTTGATATGTGTCTAACATTGATTTGTTGGAAGGAGTAGTGAAGATTCAGCAGGGCTAGTAAATTTCCTGTCAGGCTGGTAGTTTTCACAATCTCAATAGCCCAAATAGCCCAAATATTCTTGATATGTGTCTAACATTGATTTGTTGGAAGGAGTAGTGCTGATTCAGCAGGGCTAGTAAATTTCTCTGCTAGTCCTTCTGGCTTCAAAGAAAATTATGTTAAATTTTAGGGCAGCAATCCATCTTTATGTCATGCTAGTTGTGGCCAGTGATCTTAATGAATGATTTTGAAATTAAAAAATGTGTGGACTTTAGTATTTTTTGTTTTACATGTTGAATAACACATAACTATCTTTGCACATTCTGAGGTAAGATAAAATATTATTTCTTTCGTCCTTTCATTTTTTATGTAGATTATTCAGTTACTGTAACCATCAGGCATTTTCAAACATAATTTTTTTAGGACTTTTAAAGTATGAAATGATAATGTTCTATTCAACATCCAGGTATTCACAAGTATGCAAATTATAGTAGCAATGAAATCAATACAGGTACAATACAGATTTTGTACACTCACCTACATCCATCACCCTTAGTTCAGGGTGTATAGGGATCATAACAACCTGTTCACCCTGGTACATTCTTCACCTTTGGCTCAGGGTGTATGGGAATCATAACAACCTGTACACCCTGGTACATCCTTCACCTTTGGCTCAGTATGTATGGGAATCATAACAATCTGTATTATTTTGATGGATTCAAATAGAATATTTATAGGTCATGGTTTTACAAGCATAATATACACCCAATCTATTTCTTGACATACTTACTTACAAGTCAAGTCCTTCTGCAAATTGCACAGACCCAGATCTGTTGCCGCATAATGCCCTGGTAGATCCGAGTCTGTGTTACATGTTCTGCCGATTACTAATGACAAGCTGATTGATCCAGCCTGCCAGTGCATTATGTGACAGCAGATCTGGGTCTGTGTTAAGTGTTCTGTGGTTTATTGATGACAATCTGATTGATCCAGCCTGCCAGTGCATTATGTGACAGCAGATCTGGGTCTGTGTTACGTGTTCTGCCGATTACTAATGACAAGCTGATTGATCCAGCCTGCCACTGCATTATGTGACAGCAGATCTGGGTCTGTGTTACATGTTCTGCGTTTACTAATGACAAGCTGATTGATCCAGCCTGCCAGTGCATTATGTGACAGCAGATCTGGGTCTGTGTTACATGTTCTGCCGTTTACTAATGACAAGCTGATTGATCCAGCCTGCCACTGCATTATGTGACAGCAGATCTGGGTCTGTGTTAAGTGTTCTGTGGTTTATTGATGACAATCTGATTGATCCAGCCTGCCAGTGCATTATGTGACAGCAGATCTGGGTCTGTGTTACGTGTTCTGCCGATTACTAATGACAAGCTGATTGATCCAGCCTGCCAGTGCATTATGTGACAGCAGATCTGGGTCTGTGTTACATGTTCTGCCGTTTACTAATGACAAGCTGATTGATCCAGCCTGCCAGTGCATTATGTGACAGCAGATCTGGGTCTGTGTTACATGTTCTGCCATTTACTAATGACAAGCTGATTGATCCAGCCTGCCAGTGCATTATGTGACAGCAGATCTGGGTCTGTGTTACATGTTCTGCCATTTACTAATGACAAGCTGATTGATCCAGCCTGCCAGTGCATTATGTGACAGCAGATCTGGGTCTGTGTTACATGTTCTGCCATTTACTAATGACAAGCTGATTGATCCAGCCTGCCAGTGCATTATGTGACAACAGATCAGGGTCTGTGTTACATGTTCTTCCATTTACTAATGACAAGCTGATTGATCCAGCCTGCCAGTGCATTATGTGACAGCAGATCTGGGTCTGTGTTACATGTTCTGCCAATTACTAATGACAAGCTGATTGATCCAGCCTGCCAGTGCATTATGTGACAGCAGATCTGGGTCTGTGTTACATGTTCTGCCGATTACTAATGACAAGCTGATTGATCCAGCCTACCAGTGCTTTATGTGACAGCAGATCTGGGTCTGTGCAATTTGCAGAAGGACTTGACTTGTAAGTATGTACAGAAATGGATTGATGCATTTTATGCTTTAATTAAAGGAAATGTGCTATCAGATAACAGTAAGAGTTACAAATTTTTTATGCCTGTACACTTGTATGTACTGTAAGGTGTGTTAACAATCCATGTATTGTGGTATGCTTACATTTTCCTGTGTAATTATCAGACAAATATTAAAAATGTTGACATGGATCCATCATTGAGATCTTGTTCTGTTGCACTATATTGACATTTACAGAAGTGATAAATATTTGACTTTGATATTGCTACTAAAAAATGTTTACTGAAATTATTTTTAAGTCTTTAATTTCATAAAGCCTTCAAACTAACCAATTTCTTCATTCTATTTGCTGATGTCTGAATAAATTAAAGGGTTTTATTTTCCACCCATCTTAACTTAAAAAGAAAACATACTGTCATTACCCACCCACCCCCAATTATTGTGTATTAAACATTGTTATATATGAAACCCTGTTTTGAATGATCCATCATTTTCATATTTAATACATTTTCAGAGATATTTTGTGAATGACACCTTCTACAAAGATGGTGGCCCCATCTTTTTGATGATTGGTGGAGAAGGAACTGCTGACCCAATATGGATGGTGGAAGGGGCCTGGATAGACTATGCTAGACAACACTCTGCCATATGCTTCATGGTAGAGCACAGATACTATGGGAAAAGTCACCCTGTTAAGTATGTACTAATTACCAGTGGCTGTTATATGTTAAGTATACACTAATAATCAGTGGTTGTTGTATGCTAGGTATGTACTAATTTCCAGTGGTTGTTTTGTGTTAAGTATGCTCTAATTATATTACCAGTGGCAGTTTCTTGTATGCATGTATATATGTATGTAATAATTATCAGTGGCAGTTATGTGTTAAATATGCACTAATTACCAGTGGCTGTTAAGTATATACTAATTACCAGTGGCTGTTAGATATAGACAAATTACCATTGGCTGTATTGATCATTGATGACTTTCAGTTCTTATAAAAAAATTTTAACATTGGTTTTCTTTGATGTTGGTATGGAAAAAAAAACACCCAATTAAACTGCAAATTCTTGGAGAAAATTCGATATGTTTTGTCATGCTTTTACAGGTTTTGATAACATTTTGTGATAGCTGGTTGTTAGCATTTTGTTACTTGATATGGTTGCTAGTTGTTAGCATTTTGTTACTTGATAGCTGGTTTTTAGCATTTTGTTATTTGATGGTTGTTAGAATTTTGTTACTTGATAACTAGTTTTTGGCATTTTTTTATTTGATGGTTGGTTGTTAGCAGTTTGTTACTTATAACTAGTTTTTAGCATTTTGTTATTTGACGGTTGTTAGCATTTTGTTATTTGACAGCTGTTTTTTAGCATTTTATTACTTGACAGCTGGTTGTTAACATTTTGTTACATGACAGCTGGGTTTTAGCATTTTATTACTTGAAAGCTGGTTGTTAGCATTTTGTTATTTGACAGCTGGATTTTAGCATTTTATTATTTGACAGCTGGTTGTTAGCATTTTGTTACTTGACAGCTGAGTGTTAGCATTTTGTTATTTGACAGTTGTTAACATTTTGTTATTTGATGTTTGTTAGCATTTTGTTATTTGACATTTGGTTGTTAGCATTTTATTTGACAGCTGGTTGTTAGCATTTGGTTACTAGACAGCTGGTTTTTAGCATTTTGTTACCTGATAGCCGATTGTTCTTGTGGTGCAAAAATGTCAGGCTTGTGATCTAATACTGTTGTTTTGTGTTTTAATTATGAGTTACATTGGATTAGACCAAATCCACATGTTGGTTTAAACTTGTTATATTTCACAGGTATTTTATTTTCACAGAACATAAATTGATGACAAAAATAACCCATCAGTCAGTACACTAGTATGTTCATAACACATATAATCTGATTCAATCGTTACATCTTGGAAAACCAGTATGTCACTCACTGCATAGTCTTTATTATAAACTGTTCCTGTTATAAGGCCTTTTATTATAACACTGTTCCTGGTACAATGTGAGTATGGTCATTGATCCCATTTAAGATAATACCAACATCTTACAAACCTCTTGATGCAAGAGCCTAAGATAATACCAACATATTACCAACCTCTTGACAGAAGAGCTTAAGATAATACCAAAATTTTTCCAACCTCTTGATGTTACCATCCTCTTGATTTAAGAGCCCAAGATAATACATGTGCCAGCATATTACCAACCTCTTGATAGAAGAGCCTAAGATAATATCAAAATTTTACCAACCTCTTGATGTTACCATCCTCTTGATTTAAGAGCCCAAAATAATACATGTACCAACATATTACCAACCTCTTGATAGAAGAGCTTAAGATAATACCAAAATTTTACCAGTGTTCTGATGTTACCATCCTCTTGATTTAAGAGCCTAAGATAATACCAGCATATTACCATCCTCTTGATTTAAGAGCCTAAGATAATACCAGCATATTACCAACCTTTTGATTTAAGATCCTAAAATAATACCAGCATACTACCAACCTTTTGATTTAAGATCCTAAAATAATACCAGCATATTACCACCCTCTTGATTTAAGAGCCTAAGATAATACCAGCATATTACCAACCTCTTGATTTAAGAGCCTAAGATAATACCAGCATATTACCAACCTCTCTATAGAAGAGCTTAAGGTAATATCAAAATTTTACAAATGTCTTGATACAAGAGCCTAAGATAACTCCAAACTTTTACCAACATATTGATGTTACCAACATGTTACCAGTCTCTTGATTGAAGAGCCTAAGATAATACCAACATGTTACCAATTTCTCAATAGAACAGCTGAATATAATACCAAAATTTTACAAATGTCTTGATACAAGGGCCTAAGATAACACCAGACTTTTATGAACATCTTGATATTACCAACCTCTTGATTGTAGAGCCTAAGATAATACCAACATATTACCAACCTTTTGATGCAGAAGCCTGAGATAATACCGACATGTTACAAATGTCTTAGGACAGGAGCTTAAGATAATACCAACATTTGACAGTTCATAGACACTGGGATCCAGGACAGGGTAATAGTAATATTTCACAGTACAAATGTACCAGAGTTATACTCACCAAGAAAAAAACAGGTGCCCAGACTTGTCCTTGACATTGAATCAAGAGAACAGCAGCCTCCTAATCACAAGGTGTTATGACTCTATAGTCACAAAGTAACAGAAAGAAGTAACACTTAACAGATAATTTAATTATCAAAATGATAAATGAAAATGTGATAGGAACTTACAGTATTATGAAGTGAATCCAAAATAATCCTGATAAAGTTCTAAGAAAGTCCAAGTGAATGAAAAGCTCTGTATAAATTTCAAAACCAGAAGTTTTACTAGACAGTCTGCCAAGAATTGTGACTTTGTCAAGATGGCATCATCCAGAACTCCTCTGAATTATTCACAATAGTTCCAGAATAATATTATAGTCCAAATAATGAGCACTTTCTGTTTCCACTGAACAGTCTGTAATGAGCACTTTGTGTTTCCACTGAACAGTCCAAATAATGAGCACTTTGTGTTTCCACTGAACAGTCCAAATAATGAGCACTTTGTGTTTCCACTGAACAGTCCACTATAGTTCACAATATTTCCCACATGACAGATCTTACAACTCATTTGTCATTGAGATCACATGACGTAGCCCAGCCAGTCTGAAGTTACTGAATTGGTAAGCAGACATTTGTGTACTTTAAATACTAAACAAGTGTAAAGATGTAGTTTACTTTTTTATTTGCTTGTGAGGGCTTGAGTTTTTGAGATAGTGGATGATCTTCTGATATGTTATCAAGCATTTTCTAATAAACATATTTTACTCCAAAATTGGTTGTTAACTCATAAAAAGTGGAGGTGGACGCAACTGAATGGATATACAAGGTCCAAGATCATAATAATTAGCATGTATGACCCCTTCTGCCCTTTTGTCTGCTCAAAGATGACCGTGTGCATTTGTGTGTGTGTGTGTATACATATATGTTTATATAGTGAGAGAGATACAAATATAGAAGAGTGGAAAGTGCTAACAGAAGTTTTATATATGAATAAGTGATATTATCATATAGGTTAGAGAAGTTTTAATTTGTACTCTATGGAGATTCAAACCCAGAAATCAAGAAATATAG
The DNA here is from genome assembly GCA_016617855.1 of Megalonaias nervosa. Classification (NCBI taxonomy): domain Eukaryota; kingdom Metazoa; phylum Mollusca; class Bivalvia; order Unionida; family Unionidae; genus Megalonaias; species Megalonaias nervosa. Next base: position 16,542 of record JAECUM010018635.1, on the reverse strand, counting down.
AGGTTACTATAGAGAAATAAAACTATACACTAGAATGCTTAATAACCTTAATAGAATTTTAAAATATGAATAAATAATATTATAATACAGGTTAGAGAATGCAGGTTTGTCTGCTTCACACTAATGCTTATACTGTAGCATCATTTTTTGGTGATGTGTACATGGTTGAAATGGTATAGGGTTGCTTCACACTAATGCTTATACTGTAGCATGATTTTTTGGTGATGTGTACATGGTTGAAATGGTATAGGGTTGCTACATGCAGTTAAGAAGATGAGTGGTGTAATCCATGGACCTGGGTTAGAATCTCCATAGAGTATGAATTAAAAATTCTCTAATGGGAATGATAATATTATTTATTCATATAGTCATACTGTCCTAATTGTGACCTTTTCATGGTGGTCACCTGGTCACAATGGCCTTTGTAATTTCCACCCACCCAACCCCAGCAAATTTCCTACATAAATGTTATGTTTGTGATGGCTCTCTGCTGTCGGTAGCCAGATGTTTCCAAACCAACCAGTGGTTTCTTCCTGCCACAAGCAGTCACAAGAGTGTATCTGCAATGACCACTCAGTCCATGGAAAGTAGAATGTGCATTCCTGAGGAAGTCATTGTTTAGGTAACGGAATATGATGTGAATCAATGTGCAAATATTTATCTCACTTGTACTCACCATACTCTAGTCACATTGTCAATATAACTCAGATTCATAAGCAGGGCAGTCTTTGTCATTGGGGTTGAGTCAGTTTATTTGCTGGATGGTGTGAAAAGTAGTTGTGTTATTGAAGCTGAAATAGATGTTGCTTTTTGTGCAAGTGTGACAGTTATAGTTTGGTACAGTAGCTTCCTGTGAATTAATTCTATGTCTTTTCCATAGGGTCAAAATCATACAATATTTAAAAGTTGTCTGTAAAGGCAGGGGAACGTTTGGTTAATGGGTTGCAAAGAATAGCCATATATGTCTTCTTTTTGATTCCCTATTCATCACAGCCTGATTGTCTTTGATCTTGGTGTGTTGAGGAGGTGGTTAATTCAGATATTGTTTGGAGATGTGAACAGCTCTTTACAAGCCTAATTTGTACTAGTTGGCCAGCCATGGAATCAATCCTCTGTTTGATAGTTGCGAGCTGTCAATAAGTAGTGAAATTGGTGTTTTGTCATGGTGCACAAAACAAAGACAGCTGATTATTTTAAGTCAGTGGAGATTTAATTTATAGGATGGATTCACAAGAGCAAGATACAGTAATCTTGTTTGGAACAAATTTAGGAGAGAAGAACATACATGTGTATTTTATGATTTTGCAGAATAGTGCACATGAAGCAATCTTGATAATAGTGTTGTTGTTCTTGTTGTTATAGGTTTAATGCCATTTTTTTTAGCAAATGATAGGCAATACATGGCTGTCAATACATTTGCTGGAGAAAGAACCTGGAAAAGCCACAGGAAGAACTACCGACCCATGTCTCGGCGGTAATAATAATAATAATATAATATTTATTATTATTATTATGATTATTATTATTATTATTATTATTATTATTACTATTATTATTATTATACTATCACTAGCAATAGGAATAATGATAATTATATTCAGTGTATGATATTTGTTCAAAAACCAATTTTGAAAGTTGAACCTTTGTACAAAGGTCACCTGTGTACAAAGGCCAGTTTTGAATTTTCCCATGTGTGGCCACTATTGAGAGGTTTTAATTTATATATATTTTGCTTTTGCAGAGATCTGAGCCTGGATAATTTGAAGTACTTGAGCAGTCGACAGGCACTGGCTGACCTTGCCTACTTTGTCCAGTTTATAAGGCAAAAGTTTAATTTGCCGACTAATAAACTCATTTCATTTGGTGGCTCTTACTCAGGTAAGGTTAAAGCATCTTTCTCTGTTGCAATAAAAGACGTATCTAACTTTCGTCCTGTTCGTTCATCCATTTGCCTTTTTCTTGATCTTGTGATCTAGTGTATATTCACTTATAAGTTGAGTCCATCTGCAAACTACACAGATCCAGCTATTCTGTCGCAGAATGCGCCTGCAGGTCTGGGTCTGTGCCATTGGTTAGGAATAATATGTAGAACAAAGAATGTAGACCCTGATCTAGCAGCGCATTATGCGACGGCAGATCAGGATCTGTGTTGTTTGCAGTTGGACTTGACTTACACATTAGTATGTTTAGTATTATTGATTTCACATGGGTATTTATGGGGCTGTTGACTTACAGATGGGTATATATGGTACTATGACTTTCACATTTGTGTATATGGTACTATGACTTTCACATTTGTGTATATGGTAATATGATTTTCACATTTGTGTATGTGGTTATATGACTTTCACATTTGTGTATATGGTACTATGACTTTCACATTTGTGTATATGGTACTATGACTTTCACATTTGTGTATATGGTACTATGACTTTCACATTTGTGTATATGGTACTATGACTTTCACATTTGTGTATATGGTAATATGATTTTCACATTTGTGTATATGGTAATATGACTTTCACATTTGTGTGTATGGTACTGTTGTCTTAGATATGAGTATACATGTACTAACTTAGTGTATCAAATACAATAATCTGGATCCAATTTTAGTGAATTTTCTAAGGTAATTGGGAATGGGACTTGGGCCTATCATTTTGTCTTGGAAATTTAATTAGTTAAAAGTAAAGTTGTCAGATTTAATCTGCTGGAAATCAGCATGACTTATAAACATTTTACAATGGAATATTAGATGTGAACTATCTTAAGCCACTGAGAATCCCTAAAAAAAAATCCCCATGTTACAATGGTACAGTCTGTACAGTAACACCTGCCATAGAAAACACTTTCATATTAAGAACACTTGAATATAAAAGACAACCTCTCTTAACCCATGTATTAAATTTACTGACATATTTCATGTTAAGAATAAAGTCACTTGCTTGTACAGACAGCCTTTCTAAACACCTTTTTTAAGTTCACTTACATATTTCACCTTCAAATTAAGACCACATTTTTAAAGACAACCTTTCTGAGCACCTTTATTAAGTTTAATTACATAATTCACTTCCATGTTAAGGACGCTTGCTTGTAATGACAACCTTTCTGTACCCATTTATTAAGTTTACAGCTGACGCTCAACTTACGCCAATTCGATTTATCCACTTTCATTTTTTTAAAATACGATTTATAAAAAGAAATAACACTTGATTTGTGCCACCATGCTCATTTTTACACTATCACTGACACCATGTGTTGTGACTCCTGCACAACTTAACTATGTGCATTTACATTACTTTTGATTTATGCCAATTTCAGTTTACTCTATAACCTCTGGAACACTTCTGTGGCATAAATAGGGCATCACCTGTATTTGTATATTTTGCCCTCTAGATAAAGGACACCTGATTGCAACAGATGAGTTTTTGTGGTCCTTTGAGTGTCCTTTATAAACAGGTTTCACTGTATATAATGGACACCCATGAGATTTATTTATTTTGTATATCATGGAGACCATGTTGTTTTTGTGAGTATTACTGCATGACCTTGGGAGTGCAGTTATTAGTCTGAAGAAACAAGTTCATATTTTCCCATTCAAGTGCAGTAAAAGTTTTATTTTATATTTTTGTTTTTCTACCTAAGCCTGAATAATAAAAAGAATACACTACAAGAAACAAAGTAATTGAATTTATGCTGTATTCCAAAATAAATACACAACCATAGATTCATTAATACACAGTAACAATATCAATGTGCCCATTACACTGCCCAGTGACCTTTGAACTTCACCACATGCTGGACATTAGTTTGATAAAACATTCTTGTTTTGGTCTACTTAAAATTGAAATTTAGTGTCATATTGTGAATGAATGCACATTGAAAAAACTTTTCCAGTTGGCCTGCAATGGACGATGAACGATTTTTGTTTTTCTGTTGATCCAACTCAGTTTTGCTTTTCTGCTTGTGATGGACTGGATTTTTTTTTTTAATAGCTGATTCAATCCATGCAATGTACTTGTGATTGAGCAGTGGACTGGCATTGAATGAACCACGCCTCTGTTTCTGTTCTGTCATTGATTGTTTGTGATCATAATGTGCAAAACATATTATTTTAATTGAAATTATCAAAAAGATGCTATGGAATATCACATTCATTTCATTTTTAGTGCAGTAAGGAGAATCTCAGTTGGAATTTTGTAATTGAAATTACAGTACAATTTTGTGGATGTATCAAATTTGGGAATGAATGACATGGGTCATGTCATTCGGATTTGCAGAACTAAGAAAGTACATTTTGAGCTTATTTAAGATGCAGTATTTATTGCCATTCTTATTACCAGCTCTAGAAGACTTAGTCTGGTCACTTGCATGCTCACTGTTGGAGGGCCCAGCTATGACCTGTATGGCTTCTATTGCTAGCCTAATATTGTATCAAAAACAGTTAAACATGGAAAATTGCAAAGCAGCTGTTGTGTGACAGTCCATATAGCCAGAAGAAATAATGCTTTCATTGTCTTGGCTTATTGCCTTCGATGCTGTTAGTTTCCTAACAAAATCTTCAGTTGCATTTTTCTTAAATTTAGTGTCTTGACTGACTTGTAAAATGATATGTTTCTGATAAATATGCGATAGCTGTTGGCCTCAGTATGCTTTCTATGCTATTTTTACAGGCTCTAGAGAGCACTGGTCATAGTCTGAACCATTTTATTTGTGAAAATTTATGAATATTTATCCTTAATAATCATTTAAATGATCAGAATGTTATTTCCAATTACTGTGTCTCTCACATTTGTTGTTGACATTGTGAATATCACATTCATTCATTTTTTTGTTTGAAAGTTTCATTTGTGACTCAGTGAACTTGTGGATATCATTAACTTTATCATCTCTACATGTACTTTCAAATGATGAAACAGCTTGTGTAGTTCATCCGCTAATCTAATAAACCAAAAAATAAATCATCTGCTACATTTGCCTACACTGTTTGTTTACAAAGGAGTTCCTAATACACAATGATATTTTTAGACATGCGTTGTGCAACATGAAGCTGTGTAGCATGGAAAAATACTACAGGATTTTAACAATGTAAAGTTAACAGACAAAAAATGAGCATATAATAAAAATAATTCTTCCAATATAATTTTATAATATATATTTTAAATTTGGCTGACTCACTGCACCATTTAAAATGTCTTGCAGAATGATCAGTTCCACTTTATTTATCAGACTGATATACAGATGGATATGTATAATGATAGATAAATAGGTATGTAGGTCGGTAGGTAGGTGTGTGGGTAGGTAGATAGGTAGGTAGATGGATGGATGGATAGATAGATAGATAGATAGATGATAGATTTCATAAGGTAATCTGAGTTAGGATGAACTGAGTTAAATGTAGGATATGATAGAAACAGGTTTACCAGAATTATGAAAATATATTTTCTCAACTTAATTAAGTCTGCCATATTTACCTTGTATAAATAGTATCACAATATGCACCAGTTTAGCAGATCAGGGTCAGTGGTAGAGTACATATTGACCTTGTATAAATAGTATCACAATATGTACCAGTCCAGCAGATCAGGGTCTATGGAAATCATAGTTTGAAAAGAGTATACTTTAATCTGCAGTCACAGTATGCACCAGATCAATCCTGCAGGCTGAGGTTAATATTGTTATTCTGGGGTTGATAAATCCTTGTAGTGGCTCAAAACAAAATTGAACATTTTGGCTTTTATCATGGCTCTTAATTTTAATTAGTTTTTTGCCATATTGGCAAATTTTTAAATAATTAACAACAAAGAGTGTTCCTTTGTATTAGGAGAAATACTGTTATACATTTTATTAAGCAATACCATAAAAAGGAGTACCGGTAAACTAAATATTGCAAAAGTTAGTTTTTTTTTTTCCCCATAAATTGTTTATTTAGGCTGGTATTTCAAAGCATAATTACGGACAGATGAAGGAGGGAATAGGTGGAGTGACAGACAAACAAACAGAAAGGACAGAAAATTTAGTTCATCAGAGATTAGTAATGTATGTTGCATGCCAAGGGAGAAATTGCATGCTCGAACTATGGGCAATAGGACATAAGATAAGCTGTTGGAATCTCACAGCACCCGTCCATGTGCATGTGAAAGAAAATAGGCAGCAATTTAGCTGATTAGAACACAGCAAACTTGGAAGTTTTACTGAGCAAACTTAAGGTAGAATTAATTTGGCATTTGCAGTTTGATGGATGTTACATGCAAGCAAATATGGATTAAAAGTACTTTATGACAACTATCTTGTCATCATGTACATATACATTGAAAAAACTAATGTATGCATCTGTTGTATCAATTCTATTTCAGGTTCCTTGTCAGCATGGCTACGAGCTAAGTATCCTTTTTTGGTGGATGGTGCAGTGGCCACCAGTGCTCCAATTCATGCTCAACTTGACTTCAAAGGTACAATACATATAAATGGGGAGGTCATGCTACACTTGTTCTCAAAAAATATGGAATGTTTGTGGAGTGTAATTCAGTGATGGATGCTGGCCAGTATGGAGTTTTTGTTAATTGTAATTCAATGAGGAATGATGGTATGGAGTGTCATCAGAGTGTAATTCAGTGATGAATGTGGGTATGGAGTGTTTTTGAGTGTAATTTAGTGATAAATGATGTTATGGAGTGTTTTTAGAGTGTAATTCAGTGATGAATATTGGTATGTAGTGTTTTTGGAGTGCAATTCAGTAATGACTGATGGTATGGAGTGTTTTAGAATGTGATTCAGTGATGAATGATGGTATGGAGTGCTTTGGAGTGTAATTCAGTAATGAATGATGGTATGGAGTGTTTTTGGAGTATAATTGAGTGATGAATGTGTGGATGGAGTTTTTTTGGAGTGTAATTCAATGATGAATGGTGGTATTGAATATGTTTGGAGTGTAGTTCAGTGATGAATGTTGGTATGTAGTGTTTTTGGAGTGTAATTCAGTAATGAATGATGGTATGGAATGTGTTTGGAGTGTAATTCAGTGATGAATGTTGGTATGTAGTGTTTTTGGAGTGTAATTCAGTAATGAATGATGGTATGGAGTGTTTTGGAGTGTAATTCAGCGATGAATGTGGGTATGGGGTGTTTTTGGAGTGTTATTCAGTGATGAATGATGGTATAGAGTGTAATTCAATGATGAATTTGGGTATGGAGTGTTTTTGGAGTATAATTTAGTAATGAATGATGGTATTGAGTGTTTTTGGAGTGTAATTCAGTGATTAATGTTGGTATAGAGTGTTTTTGGAGTGTAATTCAGAGATGAATGCTGACGAAGTTCTGATACTGATTGTATCATGCTTAACATCTACACATGTATAGTTTCGTATTAGTTATAAATTTTATTCTGCATGCTCTGGCATGAGGCACATGATGATAACTTCTGTCTCTCCATCTTTCTTTTCCTTCTGTTCATCCATCTGTTGATTACCTGAATGTCTTCTAAACCATCAAATGGAATTTCAATAAATTTAATACTTTCCTTGTCCATTAGCAGGCATGTGCAACTTCCTCCAGGGCATGGGCTAGATGAGAGATGTTTAAAGCCACACCCTACAATGTAAATAAGTGTGCTAAACCTGGTAGAGAGGCTGGAACTGGCCTTAAGGCTGTAGTTCGCAAATGCCTGCCATATAGTAACCATCTGCAAATGGGTATTATTTTTACTCGCTGCTCAGGGACCCTTGAGAGGGATCAAATACAGTGTAATTTTGTTGTCTGTGTATCAGACTGTATATCAGTAGTCATGAGAAGAATATTCATGTCAAACATGTGACTGATTTTTTATTCCCTTCCCATGGGTCATGGGAAGATCAAAGTAATATATTTTAAAAAAGCGTTGCAATTTGTGAGTGTGAGTCATTGAACATGTCTTCAGAGCAAAGATAAAAGCTTATAGACATTATACCAGAATATCTATCAAGCTTACCTGAGTGCATGTGGACATTATACCAGAATATCTGTTAAGCTTACCATTGTGCATGTGGGCATTTTACTAGAACATCTATCAAGCTTTCCACTGTGTATGCAGACATTATACCAGAATATCCGTCAAGCTTACCATTATGTATGCAAACATTATACTAGAATATCTGTCAAGCTTACAGTTGTGTATGCAGACATTATACCTGAATATCTGTCAAGCTTACAGTTGTGTATACAGACATTATACCTGAATAACTGTCAAGATTACCTTCATGCATGTGGATATTATTCTTGAATGTCTGTCAAGCTCACCATTGCATACATGATAGCATAATGCCTTGTACCTTTTCTAATGATAACATTAGTTATTGGCTCATGGGTATTGATGAGTTTTTAATTTGACTTTTGGTGATTAGTTAATTGTTATTGCAACTTTTGCTTAAACTGTTTGGAGAAAAGTCAAAAACATGGTATAGAGCTCCATCCTGAGATCTAGTTGCACTCATGCCTCTCAGACTTCCAGTATGGCTGCTATGGCAGCTCTGCCATCTTGAAAATCTTGATATCAGTACTCTAGCTGAATGGTACATACTGGCATGTGCTTTTTACTAAAAGATTTCTTGTGATTTGTAGATTGTCCTAAAAAATACATTGCCCCTCTGACATCCAACATGGTCGACATGGTGGCCATCATAAAAATCTTTTTATTTTTCCTGAATGAATGGTTATATTGACTTGGGGTTTTCACTAAATGACTTCTTATAGCATGTAGATTATCTGATCTGATTTCTAACATCATGTTATTACCAGTTATCTAGCATGGATGGTTAGATCAACTTGTTGTTTGGACTTAAAAGCTTCTTATCACATGTAGATGGGTCTAAAATAAAAATGGTAATGATCTGACATCTTGAAAATCTTGTTATTGCCACTTCTTCTGAATGGATGGTCATATCAACATGGGATTTTCACAGAAAGACTTCTTGTGATGTGTTGTTGATATAGAATAAAAATGGTATGGACATGTCCCCCCACTTAGGCCACCAAAAAGTTGCCATGAACATTTTTTGTGACTGTTCCTCTTGAACTGATGGCCATATTGACATTTAGTTTTCACTGAAACATATCTTGCAATATATTGTTGGTCCTTTGTTCAAAAAAGAGCTTCTGGAGATAGTATAGCTTGCATGTATACCAGTGCCAACCACTAGTATCTAACCAATACCAGTTTTTTCCAATGTCAGAAGAAATCCTGTCCTACTAGGCAGTATGTTTTCAAACCTTTTGTCTTAATACAGGTTTAGCATCATCAGACATTGTTGTCAGCTTTGCTTGTCTTCTAAGTACAGTTATCTAATTTTAGTTTGGCTTGACTTGGTTTGGTTTGGCTTGGTTTGGTTCAGTTTGGTTTTTACAGCACATTATCACACAATTGGAGTAAAGTGGATCAAATTATTATGTCCAATGACACCACAGTAGCCAACCCAAGCTGATCCAGTGATTGGATTCAAACATGCACCCTTTTGATTGCAGTTCAGTGTGCACACTGCTGAGACATCATGGCTTTTGCCCTGATGGGTCACCTCTTATGACATGCATTGGGCTTATTCTACATTCCTAAATCAACCTAGTGTAGCACCTGAGAAATCATTCTGAATGATAATGGTCACTGACCGTGTATAAATGATATTATGCATATGCTACAAAACAAATATTTGCAATAGTCAAGAGATATATTCAAAAGGTGTAAATAGATTGCATAAACAATTTTGACAAATATTTTTAATTTATATCTCCAATTTATGCCCAGATTTTACAAAGGTACATTTTAAATTGTAAATTACAACAAGCAAATAGTGAACATGTATTAGGCCAGAGAAACCACTCCAGGCAATGGAATTAATGAAAAATAATGGACTTGTACCCTTGAAGAATGGGCTTTGTTTTTCACAAATCCTCTGCTTGGAGTGGTTTCTCCATGATATATTACATGATTACTAAATATCACATAATATCCATGCAAAGGTACATAACCCAGCAAGTAAACTGAACTAAATGCAGAGCTCAAAGTTATTGATACATGAAGGTTACAGTGTCCTAATTTTTAAATTGTATGCTTGATTTAATGATGTAATAATATAATGGATCCATGGAGGAAGGCACATGACATGACCAAATGTCCAATGTAAAAGAAGTCACTTAAAAATGAAATATATGTTGTTGTGACCTACTTTTAACATGATGAATTAGTTCTTTCCAAGAGGGATCTGCACACTTAAGTTAAGAGCCAGAAATAGGTAATTTTACAAAATCTGCATTTTGTATTTATTTCATTTGCATTCTGTTTGCACTCCACTTGCATTTAATGAAATAACAAATGCATACAATGGAAAAGACAGAATTGAATATGTAATAAATTCAAATATACTTGTTACTCCATTAAGGTTAAAAAACATAGGTGCTGAATGTTTGTCAGCTAATTTTATTTCTGATTTCATTTCATTCCGATGAAGATTGTACAGAAACAACCAAGGTGATAATGTCATTTCATCAATAGCAGTTGTTATTTTTATGTCTACCTTGACAAGAACACTGTCAGAGCCTATAATGGGTGAAGAACTGTGTTCCAGTTTAAAGAATCTGATCTTGTATTATCATGCAAGAGGCCTTTCAGCCATGGATATTTTGCGGCAGCTTGAAAATAATTAATTTTCATGTCCATTCATGAAATGCATTTTGTTTACCATCATTCAGTGTTCTGCCATTTATATTTGCACTGTTCATTAACATCATTTCATTTGCATTAATTCTGCATTGCATTTGTTAGCATTTCTTCTATATTCCTTTTCTGTGTCCAATCTGCAGCCTGTTTTCATTTCACTGGTAAAATGAGCTATGTCAGTGTCTGTACAATGCCCTATATGGGAGAAACTGAAACTAAAATACTTAACTGAAAATCTGAAAAAGTATTTCAAAACTGAACTGAGACAAACAGATGAACAGACTGGCAGGCATACAAGGTTAACAGGTTATGCTCCATTCTCATTTATTGTGGATCATACAAAAATGTGTCTGTCCTCTGAAAGCAAATCAAAAAGCTGGCCTTTAGGTAACAAGAAAAAGGTTCTTAAGAAACTTTACCAGATGGAGCAGATGTAAAAACTTTAATCCTTTGAGTTTCAATATAAATTATAATTAGTATAAAGATGGTTTGAAAAAAAACAATAAAAAAGTCTGGGAAAATTCTTATTAATGTACTGAAGTGAAATTTAAATGGAAAGGTTCTGCGTATTAGTATAATCAAAAACTTTAACAAAATCTTGAACCTGCTGTCTACACCTGACAGACCTTAAATGCAAATATTAGTCTGCTGTCTATAACTGACAGATCTTACACTGTAAATGCAAACTTTAACCTGCTGTCTACACCTGACAGATCTTGAATGCAAACATTACTTTTCTGTCTACATCTGACAGACCTTACACTGTAAATGCAAACTTGAACCTGTTGTCTACACCTGACAGATCTTGAATGCAAATATTAATCTTCTGTCTGCATCTGACAGATCTTGAATGCAAATATTAATCTTCTGTCTGCATCTGACAGACCTTAAATGCAAACTATAACCTGCTGTCTACCTCTATTAGACTTGAAATGGAACTTAATTTATTGTTTATATGTGACAAACATTGAATGCAAACTTTAATCTATTGACTGTATGTGACAAACATTGAATGCAAACTTTGATCTAATGACTGTATGTGACAAACATTGAATGCAAACTTTAATCTATTGACTGTATGTGGCAAACACTGAATGGAAACTTTAATCTATTGACTGTATGTGACAAACATTGAATGCAAACATTAATCTATTGACTGTATGTGACAAACATTGAATACAAACTTTAATCTATTGACTGTATGTGACAAACATTGAATGCAAACTTTAATCTATTGACTATATGTGACAAACATTGAATGCAAACTTTAATCTGTTGACTGTATGTGAAAAACATTGAATGCAAACTTTAATCTATTGACTGTATGTGACAAACATTGAATGCAAAGCTTTATTCCATTGTTTACATTGGTTGACACCTATGCTAGGGTCATAGCTTAAGTTCTTAGGTACTTTGTGCTAGCAAGGTAATGATGCTAAACTAACCTTCATAATGGCTTCGTTTGTGGCCATCTTGAAAACTTTTTGGCTATTTCTTCAGAATGGATGGTTGTATTGACAGGGGCATTAAACTAAAACACTATGTAGCAGGTCCTCAATGAAAATGGTCTTGATTTGACCACAAACATGGAAACCATTGTGGCCGTCTAAAAACTCCTATAAGAATCATGGCAATGACATGTAGTTTTCACCAACACACCTTGTGCAATATGTAATTGACCCTCAGAAAACTTTAGTCCCAAAATCAAAATTTACTAGCAGGGACCAACATGCAGAAATATTGGGAGTTTTAGACACTCAATTCATGAAAATCTTATTACTGTTTTCTGGGGTACCCAGAATTATAGCTCCAGATCACTTATGTATAAAAATAAAAGTGACCAGAATACCTCATAGGATTACAACCATGTAGATACTTACAGTAACATAAATAGCCAACTCCAAAGTTTTCAAATGGTAATTAAGCTCAATAAAAGCAATGAATAGGGCAATTGAAAATTTTGAGTCCTGTCCATTTCTTTGTCATTTCTTTTTTCTTATAGTTATTGCTAACTGAGAGCAGTGTAGTATATTTTCAAGAATGTATCAATTATGTACAAGACTCGGTTTTTCTGATTTATAGTTATTGCTGACCATGAGTGTAATCTCAGTTTTTGAGAATGTATAAATTATATAAGAACTAAATTTATCCAATTTTTAGATATTGATGATTATGAGTGTAATGTCAGTTTTTGAGGATGTATAATTTATATCAGATTTTATGTCTTTAAAAGATAACTTTCCAAAATTTTCTATATAGCCTTAAATAAATATATATTACCAGTACTTTGTAAAGAAAATACATTTATGATGAAGAGGAACATTACTAAAGAAAACACTGTTGTCGGTCTAGTAGCTGAGAGTTAATATATAAGACTAAGGTACTAACAGAGCAAGGTCCAGAATGGAAAAATTGACAGTTCAGCTCCTATCTCCTACACCCAGTTATCAACCATTTTCTGCTGGGCAAAATTTGGTGGCTACTAGGAAAATAGAGTGCCAAGCTTATATTTACCTAAGGAAAGCCCAGATAATCTTTCAGTAATCACCATCTCTATCTTGTTTTAAATGTTATCGATACCTTGGATTTGTTTTTTAAATAATACAAGTCTCTGTTCTTTGCCTGTGCACCAGTGTGAGGTTACCCTCTGTTTTACGCCTTGGCACCAGTGTGAGGTTATCATCTGTTTTATGCCTGTGTACCAGTGTGAGGATGCCATCCATTTTATGCCTGTGCACCAGTGTTAGGATGCCCTATGTAATATGTGTGCACCAGTGTAAAGTTGTCATCTGTTGCATGCCTTAGCACCAGTGTGAGGTTGTAATCTTTTTATGCCTGTGCACCAGTGTGAGGATGCCCTCTTCAGTATGTGTGCACTATTGAGAGGTTGCCATCTGTTGTATGCCTGTGAGGTAGTCATTTGTTGTATGCCTATGCACCAGATTGTGGTTGCCCTGATTTATGCCTATGCACCAGTGGGAGGTTGCCCTCTGTTTTATGCCTTGGCATCAGTGTAAGGTTATCATCTGTTTTATGCCTGTGTATCAGTGTGAGGATGTCATCTATTGTATGCCTGTGCACCAGTGTGAGGTTGCCATCTGTAATATGCCTATGTACCAGTGTGATGTTGCCAGCTGTTTTATGCCTGTGCACCAGTGTTAGGATGCCCAGTGTAATATGTGTGCACCACTGTGAGGTTGTCATCTTTTGTATGCCAATGCACCAGTGTGAGGTTGCTATCTGTTTTATGCCTGTGTACCAATGTACCCTTTACAATCTATGCTCATTAAGATGTAGATGAAAATTCTTATATTTTGTGCAGTTGCAGTTTTGTTTTTGTTAATAGACATCTATAATTACTTTTCTATGTAAAAAAGACACTTAATGTTGTAAAAACTATTTATTGTCCTATATTTTTTCCTACCCAGAATATCTTGGTGTTGTTGTGTCATCACTAGCAACAACTGGAGAAAAGTGCAGTTACGAGATTTACATGGCAACTAAAACTATCTACAGCTACCTTCAGGATAAAGATGACAGGAAGAAATTAAAAGAAATGTTCTAGTAGGTATTTTTAAAACTAAACATCTCATCCTGTTAATCTGTAGTATTTGATTTTTTCAAGAACATGAGGGAAACTTTTGCTACTTTGGGAAAGAAATATATTTCTGACTTAAAGTGGAACCTTGGGATTTACTATTGTATATTTTTAATAGACTACACTTTCATACATACATGCATGCATGCATGCATGCATACATACATACATACATACATACATACATACATATGTACACACATATGTATGCATACATGTATCTATATTTAAACCTGATTCAGAAATGATAAAATAATAAAGGGAGGCTACTCCATCACTAATTACCATACTAACAAGCAAGACAGTTGTGCATTATAGTCACTTATTTTAGGTAATATATCTTTTATTTCTGGAGTAAAATGTGCAAGTTTTAAAAAATTAATGAATAACATCACCAATGTAAAATTTAATGTTATTATCAAGTCCTTAGCTTTACTATTAATATTGCAATTTTTTTTTAATGTTGATGTGATATAAGCTCCAGTTTAGTATATGATAGTTACAACTAACTTGGTCAGATTTTGTTATATATTTCCTTATGGTTGATGAGATGATTGCAATAAAGATAATGGTCCAGTGGAAAACCGCTGTACATTTAGAAAAGGGTGTGTATGTAATGAGGTCAGATGTGTGTATAATGATGTCAAGTGTGTATATAATGAGGTCAGGTGTGTGTAATTAGGTCAGATGTGTATATAATGAGATCAAGTGCATATGTAATAAGATCAGGTGTATGCATAGTTAGGTCAAGTGTGTATGTAATGAAGTCAGGTGTGTGCCTAATTAGGTCATTGTATGTTAATGAGATCAGGTATGTGCATAATGAGGTCAAGGAATGGCATTTTCAAATATTCAGATGGAATCTTTAAAAGGTGTTATGGAGCAGTGAAGGTTTAGTGACAACATCGGTCTAGGTGTAGTGGGGCTAAGAAGGTGTAGAGGGGGGAGAAATGGAGTTAACAGGAAGCTTTAGCACTCATGCTACTAATTCAGTATAATAAAGCTTTGGAACATCATAATATTGAAAATTCAATGTATATTTCAGTTTTTAATTATCATGACCAAACCTAGGTCTTACAACAGAGGACTATTTTGATATATGTTACAGTGTTATGAAAACAGTATAAGCCATGGCATTTTTTAAAACTACATATACCTAAAACTTGTATCATGCATTCTGCACCTAAGGAATAAACCAGTATTTTCATTATTGTGGTTCCAGTAGTTTCATTATTTGAGGTTCCAAAATCAGCCTAGAAAAATAATGACATTGAATCAGTAGAACTTTTCTCTATCTCATTTCATTAGTGACAGGGTCAGCTTTGAATAGATAATTTTGCTCAGTTTTTACTTGTCATTATCAACTCATATATCCTCAATTTTTATTTCTCATCAACTAATCACGACACTCCAAACCGATATATTCTCAATTTTGTGTTACCATCATAGACTGGTTCTAAATTTTTGTACAATTAGTACCATGAGTCATGTAGACTCCTACAGCAATTTATTCCAGAGGAAAGCACTGAAGCATTCCACACAAATATAAATAAGGATGGAACTTCATGTAAACTTGACAATTATATTGTCAACATTGTGTGTTGTAGTCCTTACATTCAAGATGGTTTTCTTTTGTTTCATATGAATTGCCACAGCCCTTGATATAGTTGAAGACAAATATTGCATAAATGGAGATCTTGACTGTTTTATGCTATTGATATAAAACTATGGTTTTCACAGTGCACAATACAAAACCCCATGGCTGTGTTGTAAACTTCCTTGTTAGGGGAGGTAACCCAAATTGGGAAGAATTGATATCAAGGCCGAGCTAGAGCTTTTCAAGGGAAGCAACAATGATATCAACATTTACATCTTGAAGTGACACCAGCAACAGTGATATCTAATATTTGCATCTTGAAGTTACACCAGCAACAGTGATATCTAACATTTGCATCTTGAAGTGACACCAGCAACAGTGATCTCTAACATTTGCATCTTGAAGTGACACCAGCAACAGTGATATCTAACATTTGCATCTTGAGGTGACACCAGCAACAGTTATATCTAACATTTACATCTTGAAGTGACACCAGCAACAGTTATATCTAACATTTGCATCTTGAAGTGACACCAGCAACAGTGATATATAAGATTTGCATCTTGAGGTGACACCAGCAACAGTGATATCTAACATTTGCATCTTGAAGTGACACCAGCAACAGTGATATCTAACATTTACATCTTGAAGTGACACCAGCAACAG
>JAECUM010018632.1:0-65526 GCA_016617855.1 Megalonaias nervosa | reverse complement strand
ACACAATCTTGTCTTGTTAAGGATGTACATACATTTTCTTTCTGACCGCTCTGGTGGCCTAGTGGTTAGAGCGTTTGCCTCAGATGCGGGAGGTCGTGGGTTCGATCCCCAACCGAGTCATATCAAAGACTAACAAAAATGGTACTAACAGCTGCCTCGCTTGGCACTCAGCATTAAGAGGTTAGTGTTAGGACTGGTCAGCCTGGTGTCAGGATAATGTGACTGGGTGGGACATCATGCTTCATGTCTGCTGCATGATGCTCTAGTGCTAGACATCACTATAAACTGCCACACTGCAGACATCATAGTGATAAGACTGAAAAATTGTTAAAGCTATGTTAAAAAATCCAACACACACACACACACACACACACACACACACACACTCTTTCTAAGCTTGATATCATTGGTTTCACAAAGAGGAAATAAGTGTACCAAAAACATCTTTTCATGGGAACTATTTGCCAGTAACTCTTTCAGAATACATTGTAGTTAACCTAGATGGTAAATAAAGAAAAACCCATCATTTATTGTTACCTCTTTTCTGCTAACATAATCTTTTTAATGTTTTGCTTGATATTTGCTGCTTTTATTTTTTCCTAGTTAGTAAGTACAAACAGAAATTTTAGGAAAATATGAGCATGCTTTGTTTTCCTGTATCCTATGAAAGGAAGTTACTGCCTTAGCTGAGTACATAAACCTATCACATTAACATCAAGAAATAAATTATAACACAGCCATCCTGGAAAGATGGAAAACTTGTGTCTATCCCATACTATATATCATTTAGAAAAGGGAAAGAAACTCTGCCAGATTACCTCCCTTTGCCACTGCTTGGTGGCAACTATATACTACTATAATATTATGAATTTTTTGTTGAGTTCAGTACATTGTTTTATTTAACTGGCTGGCTGGCTATCCTTAACCATTGGTGACCAGAGGTCATGATGAGGACTAGCACACCTCCTTTCATTGACTGCTGCATTTGGTGAAGATAATGAGATCTCCAGTCATCTATCAGACAAAATCTGAGGTCCCAGGAACTCACTCCAAGGCCTTCTTGGAGAATCAGTTGCCATCATCCTTCTCCTCGTGCAGGTATTATACCCACTTGGACATGTACCATAAAGAGGTATTGAGCTTGAAAAAGATATTCTGACAGTGAACATGACCACCATCTAACTGTAAGACCTTTTATTTCACATTCCAATGGAACATGTAACAGTTTTGATCACTTCCTTCTAGACTTGAGCTCAGCCTATGGGATGTCATGGAGACCATTGATTGTGTTTTCACCCTGTTCTGGTCAACCTTGTCTACACTACAGTGGTACATCTGGATGACATCCTGCAGAACATGTGGTCAGTTCAGTTCTAGTTCAGGATATGAATGGCCTTCTCTTACTTCTTTCTGAACTGGTTTTTTAGTGAACAGGGAGAAATCAGATCACTTCTGTCATTCTTCTGGCATTTCATCCATTCTGTAATGGATTTTTTTACTCTGTTCAGCCTTGTTTGCCTTCATCCCATGTAAATTGCACAATTACAGAGCCCTCTTGCAATTTCCATAAAAGAGTGGATTTCCATGAGAGATTTTACAACTTCACAGTTTACTTAGTGAGGCTGCAGACCTACTCCCTAATCTGCCTCTTAATGTGCCCTAAGTCGATGGCCCTACTTGCCCAGTGGTGCCCCTTTTCTGGCTGCTTATTTCATTGGGTTGCAATCTTGACCAATGTAAAACAGTTCCTACATAAGTAATGAAAAAGTATGGCTTAATAATAATAATTCAGGAGAAACCCCAACTGAAGATTATACAGATGCCAATTCATACATTTGGGGAACCTGTATATTGGCCTCGGTTTGCCACATTCAGTGGCAGTATGTGGCCAGAAGAGAGGAAGGATCTGTTTTGCAGGTAGGGTAACCCTCGTAATGTTCAAAAACTCAAGGGTGGTATCTACCTTCACACACAGGGAGGACCAAATCATCCAATCTTTGTATCATGGTCTGGGACTTTCTGTGCTGGTGCTTATATTCATGCCAGGCCTTATCTTTGGCTGATTCATCAAGAAGCAGCCAGACTCTTCGTGCTGAATGGTCCTTTTGTTCATCAATCATGAATTAGATTTTTGCACTTTGGGAGTGTATGACAATAGATCTCTTCAATGAGGTGAATCCAGAACTGCCCACTTTCTTATTTCCAGTGAAGGACCCTGAGGCCAAGGCCATGAACATTGCTATTCACCTGGGATGGGTTTTCGTGCTTTAACTTCCCTCAGCTGCTCTAACACTGAGAATAATAAATAAAGGGGGGCTGGAACTGTTAATTAGTTCTGATAACTTCTCTCAGATGAGACAAATCATGGGTGAATGATCTACTTAATCGTGCAGTAGATGTCCCAGAGAAAATCCAGATAGTTTCAACCATGCTGAAGCAATCCTGAACAGGCTTCTATGCATCTGGATAATGTAAGGAGAGTCTTGAACAGAAATGAATTCAGCCCATCGGTTGTGGAGAAGATTACATAAGCTAGATAGCCCTCCACTTTAAAAGTGTATGAGAGGAAGTGGCATGTTTTCTTGGGCTGATGAACGGGCAAAAATATCCCCATGCAAGCCACTTTTTCTCAGTTTGTTAACTATTTTCCACTTGCACTTTGACCAGCAGTTAGCCCCAGTTAATATCACAGGATACCACTCAATGATTTCTGACAGATTCAGACACCAAGGAAGAGGGATATAGGCCAGGACAAGGACCTGTTGGACTTGTTTGCTAGTTTCTACCTGAATCGCCTCCTGTATACACCTTTTTCGTAAATGGAACCCTTCCTGGGTTCTGATGTGGCTCAACTCAGACATGTTCAATCACCAGGTTAGAATGTCACTAAAGCAGCTGTATTGCAAATAATTTTTTTTTCATAGCCTCAGCTTTGGTATTTTATGACATGCCCTTTTGTTGGATCCAAACCACCTCCAGAACAAATTAACATCATTGAGCAATCAGAGGGTGGTCATTTTACTCGCTTTCTTTGATCGATATGTCAGGAGAGAGAAATTGCTGCAAGACCCAGTCTGTGCTGTCAGACTTTATTTGAAATGTGCAGAAACAAAACAGTTTTCGGGCCTGATAACACCTCTTTCTGCCAGTAAAACCATGGCATATTGGCATAAATGGTGATAGGTTTAGTATACTCAGAAGTTTCACAAAGACCAGGTATGCCTCATAAAAATTTCAGCATAAGATTTGAGCAACCTTTGTGAGCCACACATTCAGATGCAACATTTGATTAGAGACATTATTAAAGCTATTATAGCTATTGACTGGTATGTACATCTTTAGATTCTACCTTTGAGTTCTAGTGTTACAGAGCCGGGAATTAAATCCATTGTGGCTCAAACGATCACCAGTCAGGACAACCTCCTCATCAATGTGGGTTTATAGCTTTTGCTGGAGTTGCCTCAGTATTTTTCTGGTGCAGTAAAACCTGTCTTGTAAGACCATTCATATGAGGGACCACTTGCCTTGAGAGACTCAGTTCTCAATGAACAGATTGATTGATTATTATATAATGTTATAACCTGTAATGAGAGACAACCTGTCTTGAGAGGCAGAAGGGGTGGTCTTTCAAGATGGGTTCTTCTGTAGTACTTATTCTCCGAATGTTAATGTGATCAGGTAATGTATTCAGTGGAGAATAGAAATTTTATAGTTAATTAAGTTTCTCCAGGAATACTTACCCAATCACATTAATTTAAAAGTCTCCAACACCTTCCTTTAAAAGTGATTATCCTTACTGTTGCTTTGCTCTAACTTAAGCTGAATAATGTCCAGTACACAGATGAAAATTTATTCATCTTTCAGAATGGGTTGGATTCAAGATTTAGCAATGTTTATTTCCTAACGTTAATGTGCTCAGGTGAGCATTCTCTGAGAAACTTATTAGTATACACTGTCCTTCCTCTCTCCATTTTTCCCCTGATCATCTCAGTGTATAGGTGATGCTGAAGTTATTGCTGAAATCTATGTCAGAATCGTTTTTCAGAATTTGGAAGGATTAGTGATGACTTGTTCACTTTAGATATGCTTGGAATTAAATTTAGAACAAGAAATACTTTCAAAACTTTTAATGACACTTCTCAGTTGCACACAGTTTGTTAAAATGCTCAATTAGTATTTTCTTGACCTTTAGGAATTTTCCATAAAAAATAAACCAGTTGACCCATTACAATTTTTTATACAAGTTGTAACCACAAAAAATATTGTTTTCAGTGGTTTTTCACCTCTTTCTAGAAGGATGTCACATGTTACTCCAAACTAAGTATATGGCAAGGGAGGTAATGCAGATTGTAATTTTGGATAGTCTGACTCTTCATTAATTTTAGAGTATAATTTGAGGAAGTCAGTGGGAGTAAATTTTCCTAAAGCAGCACACTTTGAATTTACCATATCTATTTGCTTACAGTTGGTTCATACTGCACACACTCAAATCTGCCATCGCATAATGCACTAGCAGATCTGGTCTATGCAGTTTGGTAGGAGTAATCAGTAGAACAAACAGTGTAGACCCAGATCTGGTGGTGCATTATTCGACAAAAGATCAAGGTCTGTTTTGTTTGCAGTTGACAATTGTGCCTCAAAAGAAGATGGAAGACAAAGTTGTTACCATGTAGATGTTGATCTGTTCCTTGATGATACTTTGACAGATCAGGTGCCATATTCCCAAAACTTTAACAATCTATAATAGTAATTAGAATTTTCAGAATTTTCTTGGTTCTCTTTACTCTACTGCCAGCTTTACTTGATAAAGCATAAGTATGATTTTTAATTTGGTGTTTGAGATTGCTGAGCTTCTTGCTCAAAATGTTCAAATAATACAGGGTGAGGGTTCACATGTCCATTTGGCTTATGAGTTAAAGTGAAAATGGTATACCCTGATTTCCTGTGATGTTGCGTGATGGCATATTTTGGTCTACTCAGTTTGCAGTTGGGTACAGATGAAATACAAGTAAAATTAGCTTCTTCTTTAAATCTGGAGTATGTTCAGTGTTCCATTGGATTCTTACAATATGTAACTTAGAGTTGCAGTGGGCTGAGTGCCAGACTTGTTACCAGACAGGTGCAGGTTTTGAATCCTGCCCAGGCCACCATGGGTTTTTTCTGTATGCAAGACACTATACTCTAATTGCTTGGGCACAACATAACCTTTCATGTGTTTATGTGCTGTTAAAGACCACTCAATCAATCAGTCAGTGCAGTGACCATCTGCACTTAATATAAATGACATTTAGCTGCTAACCATTTCCTGTTTACATATTTTTGGCAGGTACTATGAGCGATTTCAGAGCAGTGAACACCACTATCGCCACCAGATGGAAATACTCACAAGTGGCAGAGTCTTTCTAGCTGATATCCTGTACAATGAAACAGCCTTTTTCTACTTTATGGAAGTAAGATGATAAATTCATGCATTTAGTTAATTGACTAATAATGTCAACAAAACTAGTGATCAAAGTATTGCCTCAACTGTACATCCATGGTGAACATAGGTAAGGCTTTTGTACTGGAGTCAGCATCAGCATCAATGTTAAAGTTGGGCATTTGCACTGGAGTCAGCATCAGCATCAATGTTAAACTTTTGTGCTGAAGTTTTCACAAGTCAGATATGTGGGGAGAGGAAACATCATTGTACAAATGCAGGTGTTACATTGTGTTCCACAGATCACTTGTTGATCTCATGTTTCCATTTCCAGACAACATTTTTCTTGAGATCATGAAAAGTATATGACTGTGAGTTGAGTTTGGGTACTGCTTCTTCCTATTAATTCTGTCGTTATAAAGAATCAGACTGATTTTAGCACTCTTTTCAGCCCATTTTATATTTTACATGGTTTTTGCTATACACAACTGATAGCTAGTACATGGCGGAAACAGTACTTCCATTATAAATGACTGATATAAAGTACATGGTGGAAACAGTATTTCCACTATAAATGACTGATACAAAGCACATGGTGGGAACAGTGTTTCAACTGCGCAACTGATACCTAGTATGTGATGGAAACAGTGTGTGCACTATACACGACTAATACAAATTACATGATGAGAACAGTGTTTCCAATATATACAACGTGAAAAGCATCACAAATCTTTGAACCATAATGATCTGTCAGTTATTGGGATGACACTTTCTATATTTAACCTAGATCTCTTACTTCAAGTAGGCTAACTCCATATGCAGTGTACAAGTGATGGAGCTGCCTCCTGTACCGATTGTATAGGCAAGATCATGGCACAGGAAAATTTGTCAGATGGAGAACTTGAGGAAATCTACCAAAAAAAACCACTTTTTACCAGAATTTTTGAATGATTATTAATGTGTAGAAAATCTACAAACTGATGATAAATATCAAAAATAGAGGTGGGTTTGTTTATGCACTGAAATGTTATAACTGTTCTTCTTAGGCAGACAAGGATATAATGCAACCTAGTTTACCATGCCTACTTCTGACTGACATTGGACTTAATGGATGCATCAGTACAAAGTTTATTTACCATATTTTTCTTTGGCAATGCTGATCTCATTCATTTGCACATATAAGAGAACAGTAATTTTGCCCTTTATTTATGCATATGTGCTTCTCCTATGCTATTATATGTACATGGTTCGTACAATCTTGATAAATCCATCGATTAGAGGGGTTGCCTTGAAAACTCCTTGAATTGTGAAATTTTCATTCTGTCTTTGAAAACTCTTTGAATTTGTTGAAAAACTCCTTGTCTTCTTCCCCAGATGTTTAAATTTATCTGTTAAAATACAAAACTTTAAGGGGTCTTGAGTGGCTGAGTGGTCTAAAGTGCTCACTGTTACGGATCACGGCCATCTCACCTCTGTCTGCATGGGTTCGAGTCTCAGGCTTGGCCAGTGTCGGTAAGCGAGAAAGCTTGCCAGTAGCTTCTCGTGGGTTGGTGGTTCTTTCCGGGGTTTTCCTGGGTTCTTCCTCCACCATTTCTACTGGCTGCCATGTATGGCCTATCTTGTGCTGAAAAATGGCATTAAACCCTACAACATTGCTTGTCACACACCATCCATCGCTTGTTAACATTTGCTATTTTAAACTTACAGTCATGGCCAGGTGAGCTTATGGTGTTAGATATCATCTGTTCCTTGACAATGTTTGCTATTTAAACTTCTCAGAAAACACTGGTCCAATTCTGATTAAAGTTAGCAGGGAGCAACGTAAGGAACATCCTGTACAAATAAGTTAATTTGGTATCAGATATTGCAGTCATTTCTGAAAATAAAAACAACTTTAAATGATGACTTCTCAGAAATTGTAGAACAAAATGTTATTAAATTTGATGGAAGCATTCAGGTGTAAGTGCCTTTTAAGTTGATCCTCTATAAAAAAAATTACCACCTTTATTAAAATTAGAAAAAATTCTAAATGAGTTCTTCTCAAAAACCACCGAAGAGAATTGGACCAAATTTGACAAAATGTATCTTGGCATAAAGGCCTTTTAGTTTTTTTTTGCTAATTGTGCCTATCCTATATCAGGCCACCATTACTAAAAATAAAAACACTTTTAAACAACTTCTTCACAAGGACTGCTGAACAGACCAGCTTGTTAACAATCATCCTGGCATGAAGGTCTCTAAGTTTTATACAGATGGTGCCATGCCACCATCAGATATGGTCACCATTATTAAAAACTGAAATAAATGACTTTTTTTGAAAACCTTTGAACAGAAGAAGACCAAATTCATCAAAGGTATTCAGGCATGAAGGCATTTCAAGTTTCTATAAACAATGGTGATGCATTATTAGATATTGGCCACAGTTAACAAAAGTTGAAAAACCTTCAAAAAACTTTTCTCAAACCTGCTTCACAGAATTATTCTGACAGAAAGCATCATGGTGTGAAGACCTTTCTAGTGTGTGCAAACAAATTCTGATATCAAATAAACCAAATAAAGAAATCCTTTAAGAGACTCAAAAACGGAACAGAATTTGACCAAATTTCATGCAGAGCATCCTTGCATTAAGGACTTTCATCCACTATCAGATATGACTACCATTAGCAAAAATCAAACCTTCAAATGACTTCTTCCCGAAAACTGCTGAACAGGATTTACCAAATGTTACGGAAAGCATTCTGGTATGAAGGCTTTAAAGTTTTTGCAGGTGATGCAAATCCATCATGGAAATATGGCCACTTTTTCCAAATATAGCAAAACTTGAAAATTTAAATGACTTCTTCAAAAAAACTGTTGAACAGAATTTAGCTGAACTTTTCAGAATGCATCCTGGTGTATAGATCTTCCAAGTTTTTATAAATGATAATAGTTCTTCACCAAATGGTTACTATTACAATAAATAACAGTAAACTTTTCTTACAGATATATGAAATGGAATTCAACCAAAATTGTGCAGAAAGCATCCTTGATAAAAAACATCTAAGTTTTTACAAATGAGACAGATCAGCAATCAAATGTTATAAAAAGTATAAAATAGGAAAACCTTTTTTTATCCAGAAAGCATCATACAAACCCAGATTTTTTTGCCCACTACCCAGGCATTTGACTTTGAGGTAGATGTCAGCCAGGTGAGTGATCTCAGGCTCACCTGTTCTTCTTCGTTCCAAATGAATCATTTTAATAACCATAATAAACTAGTAGTTTATGAGAACTGATGGAATGCCAGTAGTATTTTGGGATATTGTTATGCTCCCCTAGTTACAATCTAAAATGTTAATTCCTGTTTTTGAGATTTATGATTTGGACAGGCACTAGGACATCATGCTTAATTGTCTGACATTCTCAGGTGATGAGTAACATGTGGCTTACACTTTTAGGACAGTTTTTGCAAAAGTTTTTATACTTTTATTTGGTATAAACCTATTTGACATGAAATTTAATTAATTATATAATTTGATAGATTGTGTTTAAAACAGTTGTATATGGAGAAGTGAGGATAGTTGATTACATTTTATAATCAGGAAATATTTGCAGTCCAACCTTGACAAGACTTCCAGCTGGAAGTTATCATAATGAGCAGGTGGGCTTTATATACAGGTAATTCTGTTTTGGTATAAAAGGGATCTGTTTTACTTGATGCAGTGGTAAATCTAGAGTGTGTTTTTGTTTAATTTATACATGTTTGTGACAGCCTGGTGCAAAATTTTTTGTGTTATGGGCCATTTGTGATGTGAAATATTCATAGTTGGTCCTAAGATTAATTAATAATGCAGCTTATCTTCTAAATTCCCAAGCTAAAGCTAGCATTTCCCAGAAGTATAAACTTACTGTACTTCACTTTTAATGGTCAATGTCCTTTGAAACTCCATCATGTAATCACAGTCATGTGGCGCTATTTATTATCAAGCAAAGATTAGTGTCAAGTGTCAACCTCATTATTTCATGGAAGACTAACTTGCAGCTAGTGCATGAGCAACAGTTTGAAACTTATATTTAAAAAAATACTTGACCCATGCATTAAAATATATCACATAATGCTATGTTTCTTCATTAAATATGTTACCTGATCTTAATACACTAATAGTACAACCACTACCATGCAAATCCAACCCTCACAGGCTGAAATTTGTTAGCTAATAAAGCTTAATGTTTTCTGCCACATAGTTGGCAGAGTGATCTCCCCTTGATATACAGGTTGGCAGCAAAATCCAGTCTTTACTTCAGTTACTACTTCCACTCAAGCCGGGTAGCATGCTGTCTTTAGAATCATCACAAACTGACAAGAGTTTCTTGTACTCAACTATTGAGCAAGTTGGAGGAGTTTCTCATCTCAGGGAAGTATACTACATCTATATTTCCAACTATTTCTTGCTCATTTTTATCAGAGATAAAGTTTTTCTGTTTGTTGTATAATTAAAACTTTGTTGTAAGTGTTATGTTAGGTGCCCTTTTGTAGATACCTGTACAAGTCATTAGTCTGTGCAGTGTACTTGACGTTTGTTTTCTGCAATACAGATTTTAAGTCATGGAGATAATTTCAGTCTGTAGAAAACTTTAATGTTTTGCAGCGTCCAGCTTGGTATGTTTAAACAACATTATATCCATGTCTCCTGTATAACATTCTGCTTATGCTCAGATACATACAGGTAAGTTTTCTGTAGATGGTATATGGTCAATAGTGTCCACTTCGATAGTTATAAAAAGCAATTCTTCAATGACTTTATTTGTATAGGTCATCACTTGGGCCCTTGCTTTACATGTAATTTTTGATAAAATGGTGTAATGCCCACTGCATGAATGTATAAAGCAAATGCTTGGCTGCTACACCTGTAT
The DNA here is from genome assembly GCA_016617855.1 of Megalonaias nervosa. Lineage (NCBI taxonomy): Eukaryota > Metazoa > Mollusca > Bivalvia > Unionida > Unionidae > Megalonaias > Megalonaias nervosa. Next base: position 55,214 of record JAECUM010018632.1, on the reverse strand, counting down.
AATATTGTCTGCTCTTTGTCTTTTTACAGAGTCTAGAATATTGGCAGGACTAAATACAAGCTGTGTAAATGCCTGAAGGGTGTGGATAATCATTTTGTATGTTTAGCATGTGTGAGTTGCCACCTTGGAAATACATGTCCAATATGTATTGTAGGGACAACCCCAGTGGGTTACAGTGCTGGGCAAAAACATCTAAACAGAAAGGAGAAGATTGCAAAATAAGAACCTCATTAGCATCAGTGCTGATGCCACCTGGGTCAGTAAATTCCTGATGAACAAGTATCACAAAGCTGAGGACTCAACAGTCAATAAGCAAATCAGGAATTTCCTTTGGGCTACAGCTACATTCCCAGTTCTAACTTCACCACCTCAACAAGACATGCCTTTTTAGGCAATACCAATTGGCACAATACCTCAAGCATACAAAGGCCTGTCTTCTCTCCCAACTAGATACAAGCCAGATCAGAACATACCAGACTAACTCAGATACTGCCTTGCATGATGCAAGTAGGGACTGGTTTCGTGGATCACATTGTCCCTAACCTGTCCAAGCATAAAAAACTTGATATCATTATGGAGAATAAGATGGCACTGTTCCATCACAATGAAACCTTGTCATCTGAATCAGATTGTACGAGGTCAGCACCAAAGTCGCTCTTACCGTTAATGTCAAAAGAGGGGATCTTTTTGCTTAGTATGCCCTCCCAACATGAGAACACTAGCAGTCTCATGGATCGGCCTATATATTATAATGTCACAAGACACCCTGTGCACTTTAGAGCTAGTTTTGTGCTTTAGCACCCATGTGATATGGAATCAACTTGATCACATGCCTCTCTCTGTCACCACAGTATTGTTTAATGGCCGACTTCTTGGGTTGTTTAGAGCTGCAATTACCGGGCCCTAGGGTCAATAGACCTTTCTTTTTACAGTGATGAATACTATCCAGTTTCATTATAGTATTCTATTAGACACACACACACACATCATTGTTTCATACAGACATCCCAGCAGTAGACAGAAACAATGCAGGCCTGGGAATGTCAAACCCTCTTCAGTAAGGATGGACCAGAAGTACTTCAGTGTGGCACACAAGAGTTGGTCTAGAATGCCATTGCTATAGGCTTAGTGTTGGACTTGCAGAAAACAGCTTACCCTCTCCCACCAGAATACCCACCAGACATGCATGAGGGTCTGTCTCACAAATGGAGCAAGTACTGAATAGTACAGCACACCATGGCCAATGCCCTGACAGCAACAGCTAATTTACAGCTCACACAAAGAATTGCGGTACTCCTCACTTCCACCTTTTTAAAGAGCACCACAAAGTCATGTTGAGATCACAGCCATTTTCTTCCAACCTCTTCTTTATTGGCAATGTGTTGGAAGTACATAAGCAGGTCACCAAAATTTTTTTTTACCTCAAGGACAGTGTCAGAGACTGAGATTTTTTCAGGAGAGAAATCAAAGGAACAAGAAGAACACATCAGACAGGGAATCAGTCTGACAGATGCTTTACTCACGTAAGGCCACAGTTTTTGACCAAAAAATGTAGACAAAAAATTCAGATTCAGATGTCCCAAAAGATGTACTGTGGCCAGAAATAAACCATCTTCAGATGAAGTGGGCAGGGGAGATTGTTCACAGAATAAGAACAGTAGGCTTTTACCCAAGACTGTTCTTAGTGCCAAAAGTCAATGGCACTTGTTCACCTGTTATAGATCTCAGCTCATTCAGTAGATTCATATGGGTACCATGGTTGACAGTGGAAATACCAAGGTGGGTTTTAAATGTCATTCAGGAGAGAGACTTTGCCTTCTGGCAGTGGGCCTCTTTCTTCTGGGTCACCTATTCATGAGACCATTACAAATGATACTGTTATCCCAAAGGAGTCTGAAATTTTGCCCATTGGAACAAACAAACAATACCAGTCTCCAATCATACATTGTCCTATGCCAACAAATGGAGGATCTTACTTATGTCATATGTTTCCTTGCAAATCTAACCTCCAAAGATAACAATTTGTATTGATGCAATCACATTGGGCTTAGGTGCCCATCTCCTTACATCATTTCAGGAGGCCAGCAGGATCATATATTGCATCTATTGCATATTCATATCTTAGAGATATAGGTTATACTGAAAGCATTCATTGGTGGCACAAGTTAGTTTGTGGAAAAGGGCATATTCATTCTATTATGCAACCCCACTGTGGTGTATTATCTCAGAAGGCCAAGAAGGAAGCAATTCCCCAGACTTTTGCATGCTTCTTTGGGATTTTCTAAAATGGTGTCATCAGTGACAAATCCACAGGCAGCTTTTTCGTATTCTGAATGCACCAAATGTATTAGCAGACTTACTGCCCCTACGGAATCAACTAATGAAAACAGATTGGTTGCTTCCTCCATCGGTTTACATTCATATCTGTACCCACTAGTATCAACCATTGGTGGATCTGTTTGCTACAAGTTGGAATGCAAAACTTCCATACTTTGTCTTCTCAGTCCTGGATCTGCAGGCCTTGGCAGTCAATGCTTTTTTCCTGGATTGGAATGGTTTGGATGCCTATATTAACACGTCTGATTTCAAAGATTCTGCAGAGGTCAGGAGAATTAGACTTCTGCCTCATCCTGATTTCTCCTCTTAGGTGGAAAATTCATGGATAAATGGCTTGATAAATCTGGCAGTGGAAATAACAAGGAACTTATTTAAACAACCTCAATGGCCAGAATTTCATCTGAACCCAGCTCTGTTGAACAGGAACATTAGGAACATATTAAAGAAGCCGTCAGAAATATACAGTTTTCAAAACATGTGGTGGAGAGAATTACTTGGGTGAGAAAGCCTAACAGTTTAAAAGCATATAATTGGAAATGGAGAAATTTTCACTGTACTGTGGTTGAGGACACATTCCTCTGCTAAGGTATCAATACCCCAAACAATTAACTTTCTCTTTGGTTACCATCATGATAAAAAGTTACTGTTCCACTATCTCAGACTTGCTGCATCATCATGGAAGAGACGATATAGGACAAAACAAAGACCTGTCTTATTATATGGCAACTTTTGATTTGTCATGCCCTAAGGCATTGGCTCTGTGCTGAAGGTAAAATCTGTCATAGATTCTGACATGGTAGGATAAAGCACTGTTTGAATTGGTTATTGAGAGCATTGCTGGTTCACCTCTTGTATAAGACCTGCTACCTCATCATAGTTATTGCATGCAGGATCAGCAAAATACTTACTTTGTTGGTCAATCTAAACTATCTCCAGTTCCAACTGGATGTGCTCTCCTCTCCTGCTTTCATTGCCAAGAACAGACTCCCACTCATGGGCAGTGATTATTTTGTGGTGAAACCTCGTTCCAACCTGGATCCTTCTACAGAACCTTGTGGAGCCTTTGAATTGTTACCAAACAGAATGAGCTAGTGTGAAGATGGAGACCTCAGCAATTTTTACCTTTGTAAAACAGGAAATGTTAGTATCTCAGCTTTAGCTCAATCATGCTGGATTAGATGTTTCTCATTCTGCATACAGAGAATCAAGTTCAGATGCAGTTGTTATGCATTTTGGCTGATGAGCTTAAGGCAGTTGCGACAAGCATTGCATTTAAGCATAACTTTTACCTAGCCGATAAACAGTCTGTGGGATTGAGGTCAGAATAGACTTACTCTAGTTTATCTCTTCGAGATCTTTCACCCAAAAAAGCTCATTTATAGGTGGGACCTATTCCCGCAGTACAGCAGGCTACCTTCCTGAGTCATTTGAAAGCTTCTCATTGATGTGACAATATGACTTGAGCTGGATCTGTGGGATAATTTTATTTCTTCTATTTATCACAAAAACTGTGCCTCAGCATATGGAGTCAGTACTCAGGCCAGGTATTGCATGATTTAGAAGCTGTGTCATATACCTTAGAGGACTGGAGAAAGTTTCTCGCCAGGATAAGGGGATGTAATTCCCTCCATCTTTTACCTATTCTCCTTAGATAATATGATTGAGTAATGTATTTGAAGAAGAAACTAACTTTTGGAGTAAAATATGTTTATTTGATAAGGCTTACCTAATCATAAAATGGATACACCCTCCCAGCCTCCCCCAGTTACATTTGACAAGGAAAGCATGCATTCCTGTCCTGTATAACAGGCACAAGCAAGATTTGGCCCCAATCTCTATCAAGGGGAGATCACTTTGTCTTACTGTCACCTATGTGGGCAGACAATTTTTAGCTTTTATAGCTCTAATTTTAGCTTGGGAGGGCTGGAATTGGATGTAGTAGTCATACTCCTTAGGTATTACAATTGGTTAAGTAATATGAAAGAAGTTCATTTAACTTCAAATTTTTTTTTCTTTCAGGAATGGGATAGTGCAAAAGAATATATTTAATTTTGTAATGTACCTTAGAACACATCCAAAAATGATGGATATACTTTTTGCTAAGTGACTTCTATCAGAGCCATATATATCTTTGTTTCTGCATTTATCCATCTTGGTTTTTCATATTTGAGTAAATGACATGCAGCTTACATTGCTTTGTCATAGCATTGGCAATCAAATTGATGTCCCACTTTTTGAAAGGTCATGGCCACTTGACAAGTTGGTGGCAAACCTAGATACAACACTGTAATGTTTGTTATGACAAAGTGGGTGTTATATGAAGGGTGTTTCTACTTGGATACAATGCTTCTTTGACAGTAGGTCTCCAAAGACCACATCTGTCGACTTGGCATTTACAAAGTTTTATTGATTGTAATGGTCATGTTTGCTTGTTTTCATTGTCATGTATTTCTCCCCACCCCCACCCCCACCCATATTATGTAATCTCTTATCGGGCATCTAAGTTTGTTTTGAAATCACTGACAACAAAAATTTTTGACATTTAAAGAAAACGGGGTACATTAGATAGTACATGTAGTTTATAAAATTTTAACCAGACTTAAATGAAAAGGAATACAAATCATAAATATAAGCAAAGATCTAGTCACAGTGGAAAGGTGGAGCTGTCGGGTTTGTATAATCTAAGACTTTTTACTAATGTATGCCAAGTAATATGGTGGCCTTTTATTATACCCCTGTCCCTCTCATAACATGGTTATGGTTAATTTATACCATTTAAGGAATTATGTTTTATTATTGGTAATGGAATTATTTCACTTTAGATTTAGTTCCTTTACTTCATGGCTAAAGAGAATAATTATTATATAATTTCAAAGCATACATTGTCTATTTTGAGTTTTATTTTACTAATATGATACATCCTTGTTAGAACATACTTCACTAGAAGGCACCCTTTCAATAAGGCAGGTTATTTTCATGGTTCCCTGAACAGCTTTATAGGTGGAAGCACTGAGTCATTATGTAAACTCAAAATTCACAGCTTGCAGAGGGAGAATTTTGATTTTGTCCAGTTTGTACAACCATACATTTGTCTTTCTGTCCTGTTTTTGGCAGTCCTTGATGTAGACAATCAAATTTTAGGCATGTTTTTATGCATATTATTTATGATTTTTAATATCAGTTAAAGTAGTTTTCCCATCTTTAGGTAAATTTTTACATTTTTTTTTACCTTTTTGGTAAAAATCTTTTTAGCACAATTGCACAAATATCATTTAACATAGAAAAATGTTTTTTGTGCAAAAAATGGAAAGTTTTTTTTAATATAGACAAAATAAATTTATGTGGCATATTTGAATATGTATGTTGATAACCTGATTAAATTAGTGTGCCAGAGAAGTAAGTTTTCTTTTATTTCCAAACATTTTGATCTTTTTGTCCTTATATATATATATTATTTTTTTCTATGGTAAAAACTAATTTAGCCTGATTGTACATAGACCACTTTAGAGAGACAAATACAATTTTATAGGTATGTTTATATGTATAAAATCAGATTATCTGTTCACAATTTCATAAAACATCTTTCTGTTTGGTAATATCTCAACTCAAATTTTACTAATTATTTGTAAATTAAGACTGAATAATTGTATTAGACATACTGGTTAGTATGCAGATTTTATTTTTTTTAAATTACTGACATTGAGGTACCTTCAGATACAAAATAACCTAGTTATGATAGTGACAAATATCTGGGCAAAGAGAGCTTACAAATAAGGCAAAATCTTGTGTTATAGAAAAGTGATCAGTAGCAGGAATCAAGAGGAAGAACTCTCTTAAGTAAATGAGTGTTAACTATCAAACTTTCTGTAAATAGCTGATATTGTACACATTTTACACATAATAATCTTGCTTTTCTTTAAAGGGTCTGCACCAGTTGCTGCAAAGAACTGGTTACCACGTAATTGTTATTTATTCTTGAATCAGTGCAGTACATTTTGAACTGGCAGAAGAAACAACACACAATGTGATTGTACATTCTGTCTCTGCAACTAACAAAACCGTTTCAGTTGTGTAGTAATTGTTTCCGTGCAGCAAATGATGCAGACCCTCAAATGTAACTTGTTTATTTCATGCTCTTACTGCTCATAGACCCAGACCTGCCTTCACCTAATGTGTTGACACAGATAGATTAGACCCATATTTAACATCACATAATGTGTTGATGGGATTACTGTGTATTGCATAGACCCTGATTTGCCATCACATAATGTGAATGATAGGATTACTGTGTATTGCATAGACCCAGATCTGCCATCACCTTATGTATCGACATGTAGGATAGACCCAGATCTGATGTTACATACTGTATTGACATAGAAGTTTTGCTCATTCTGCATCCAATTTACAGACCCAAAGCTGCCAGCAAAGTACATCATGGCATATCTGGGTTTATCAGTTTGCAGCAGAGTGAACATTGTGCACTGGTAAATATGATAACCTGTTGTTAGGTACCAATAAAAGTGTTCTTGAAGAAATTGGGTTAAGTCTATTTAACTTGGGCTTTTTTTTCAGTATATGGAGCAGGAACAAGCCAGTTACTTGCTGCAGTTTTTCATGGCAGCAGAGAATTTTCAGCAGCATTTATTGGCCCAGGGGATGGGGTATGACGGCATGCAGGCCCAAGCTGATGCGATGGTGCTGTATGACAAGTAAGCTAAAAATGTTTTGTTCTGTGAAAACATTTGTCTTTGTTTTGTATCTGATTTGACTATATATACATTTCTAGCCCAGAAGACAGGGTTATCCTGAGTTGACCCTTGGTTCAGTGTTACAGTTAGGGTAGATAATTTCATGTGTTTATAAACATAATTCACTCGACTTGACTAAAGAACATATTGTAATGGGCTGGTTGTATGCATTTGGGGTAAAGAAGAAGCTTAATGATTTCAAGGTCAAATTCATTGTAACTTTGACAGAAAATAAGAAAAGTGGTGTTTGCACAATAACTTGAGTTTCTCACCATCTAAAGTTGCCAAATTTATTGATTGCTTGTACTTGGTGTAAGGAAGAAACCTATTGTCTTCAGGCTGAATAGCTTGTACTTGGTGTAAGGAAGAAACCTATTGTCTTCAGGCTGAATAGCTTGTACTTGGTGTAAAGAAGAAACCTATTGTCTTCAGGCTGAATAGCTTGTACTTGGTGTAAAGAAGAAACCTATTGTCTGCAGGCTGAATAGCTTGTACTTGGTGTAAGGAAGAAACCTATTGTCTTCAGGCTCTTCAGGCTGAATAGCTTGTACTTGGTGTAAGGAAGAAACCTATTGTCTTCAGGCTGAATAGCTTGTACTTGGTGTAAAGAAGAAGCCTATTGTCTTCAGGCTGAATAGCTTGTACTTGGTGTAAGGAAGAAACCTAGTCTTCAGGCTGAATAGCTTGTACTTGGTGTAAGGAAGAAACCTATTATCTTCAGGCTGAATAGCTTGTACTTGGTGTCAGGAAGAAACCTATTGTCTTCAGGCTGAATAGCTTGTACTTGGTGTCAGGAAGAAACCTATTGTCTTCAGGCTGAATAGCTTGTACTTGGTGTAAAGAAGAAGCCTATTGTCTTCAGGCTGAATAGCTTGTACTTGGTGTAAGGAAGAAACCTATTGTCTTCAGGCTGAATAGCTTGTACTTTGTGTAAGGAAGAAACCTATTGTCTTCAGGCTGAATAGCTTGTACTTGGTGTCAGGAAGAAACCTATTGTCTGCAGGCTGAATAGCTTGTACTTGGTGTCAGGAAGAAACCTATTGTCTTCGGGCTGAATAGCTTGTACTTGGTGTAAGGAAGAAACCTATTGTCTTCAGGCTGAATAGCTTGTACTTTGTGTAAGGAAGAAACCTATTGCCTTCAGGCTGAATAGCTTGTACTTGGTGTAAGGAAGAAACCTATTGCCTTCAGGCTGAATAGCTTGTACTTGGTGTAAGGAAGAAACCTATTGTCTTCAGGCTGAATAGCTTGTACTTGGTGTAAAGAAGAAACCTATTGTCTTCAGGCTGAATAGCTTGTACTTGGTGTAAAGAAGAAACCTATTGTCTTCAGGCTGAATAGCTTAAAGATCAAGGTCATTGTTCTAAAAGACAGAAGATGGTTTCCACACAAAGACTTGAGTTTTCCACCATCAACAGCTTCCAGACTTTGTGGATTGCTTGTACTTGGGGTAAGGAAGAAACCTTTTGATTTCAGGGTCAAAAGTTGAGGTCAGTCTTCGATTCAGCAATTTGTATTGTTCCTTTATCTGCGGCAAAGACTGCATTCAATATTTAACTTTAGTGCAGTGTTGAATTTTCTGTTTGAATCTTCTGTAACGCAAAAGAGCATAAAGCCAAGTGAGCTTGGTCCTTTGTCCATTGGTTGTAGTGCATAGCCTGTCATATGTTCACAGAGGATGGTTCAAATATTGGATGATGACAATGAGAATTTTTGTAATAAAGAAACTTAATGAAAATATATGGTTTATTAAAAGTTGCGAATTTCATAATGTTGATTCAGATTTCTGGGAACAGCTTTTTTTTTGTAACTATACAGTGAGCAGTATATCAAGGTTTCATTTACCAGTTTTGATTGAAATATTTTTCACATTCTACAAACATAGACCTATTGTTTTGGTATTTTCAGTAAGAAAAAAACAGGATCCAAACCTGCCTCTGCATTACAAGTGGGTCCTTATATTACCCATGAACATTATAGTGAAGGAGTGTATCAGTGTTCTTTTAGCCTCAGGTTACATATATCACTCAACAGGCTCTTCTCTGAGTAAAACTATATTTTGCATGCATTTCATGTAGCAAGTTGTTGCCTATCCTGTGGAAGCCAGCTCAGTTGGTAGACCATTGGATTCATAATCTAAGGGTTGCAGATTCAATAGTGGCTGAAGCCAGCCCAAGTTGGCTACCTCGGTGTGTCCCTGTAAGAGTAATTGACTTCAATTTACATGGCATACTGTAGCCATCAATGTGTTAAAAGTGCCATTGAAATAAAAAAACAAAAACAAACCTGTCTCGTCTATTAGCTTGTGTCACCATTCATTGACAGCTCTACCATACTGTAGGATTATTAGTCATGCCATAGCATAATTCCACCTAAGCCAAGCCTTATTGAATGCAGCCATTTACTAATAGTGTGGATAAGAAAAAATGGCAGAGGAAATAATGGGGACAGAAAGAGGAAGATAATTATTGAAGAAATAGTACTGTTTATGGCTATTGTTTTGCCTGAAAAAATTGTTGAATGTACTGAAGCTTCTTGAATTAAAATACTTGTTATTCTCATTAGACCTTTATTTTGCACAGGTGTGAATTGGATCAGTTATTCTCATTGGACCTTTCTTTTTCACAGGTGTGAATAGGATCAGTTATTCTCATTGGACCTTTCTTTTTCACAGGTGTGTATAGGATCAGTTATTCTCATTGGACCTTTTTCACAGGTGTGTATAGGATCACGGAAGATGCAGCCTGATTGTTGAAGCTTGTCCCTTCTGTTGAATATGTTATCCATCTTAAACAGATTCCAAAATGATAGGAATTCCAATAAGCTTGCTGATGGATTGGCATATTTCCTAGTTAAACTGGACCATAGAATGGATCTTTTACAGTTATTTTCTTTTTTTCTCAGATATTTTTCCCTGCAGGCTTCACAGCCTCTTGGATTCCCAGATTCAGTTCGGTTTGAGGTGGAGAGTAACATATGCCAGGAATCAGGTCCACTTCCAGATTGCTTTTCCAAACCCAGGGACATAGTTCTCAGGGAGATAGAGAAGGTATGCCCAATTGCAATAGTATTGCATTTGTTCATGTATAGACCCATGAATGGGTAATTTTACCAGTGAAAAAAGCAGAATGCAGAAGGAATGCAAACAAAATGATGAATTCAGTTTGAAGGAAATGGGGATCTCAAATACAAAAGGCAGAATAATGAAATAATGATAAACAAAAATGAAAGCAAATGCATTTCATTAATGGATTTGAAAATTTACTGACCATTATTTTGGGCTGTCACAAAATTTCCACATTTGAAAGCTCTCTTGTGTGATAATTTGGAATTACATTCTTTTCACTACTTACAAGCCATGAAATTATTCTAACAACCACCATTAATGTGATGACATCTTCACTGGTTGTTGTATTTGTAAAATTTTTCTTTGAATAAAATGAATAAGATATAAAATTTGCTGTCAGTTACTCTACAGCTATATTTTTACATTTATTGGAAGATTGTGTTTCTTGATGAATAGTTTACTGCATCTTGCAAAAATGTACACCAAAGTGTTTTAAAAGAAAAGGGGGAGTCTTAGGGCATACAGGATAAAATGTAGATAGGAAAAGGTGATTTCTCAGGTTAAATACATTACCCAGTCACATTAGCATTAGAAAATCAACTCTGCTACATCCTAAATTCAGCCGTCCCCAAAAGACTAAAAATTTTGTCTTTCTATGTGTATATCATTTAAACAAAGGAAGTATCTCTTACATATTGCTTCCACATGCCTCTGATGGATGGTGACTCATGCACCAGATATTTACCATTTAAAGCTTTCACTATGAGATTGGCAACTTCAGTTCAGCGCGCCTCCTGAATCTACTGAACATGAGAAATGTTGTAGCAACTTTCCCACTGCAATACTTGTTATCCTTGGCCATCTTCTGTCTGGCAGATAAAGCGGGCATTGGTCATGCATGAGAACCTTCATGCCAGATAAAGTAGGCAGAGATAATGCATTGCATGATCTTCCACTTCAGGATATCGTCCTTCACACTAACATGAACATACTTTATGATATTCTGCAGAAATGTTCGGCAAGTTTCATCATAATTCAGGACATGAACCACCACCTCTTCCTTTGCAGCTGTGCCTTCCCCCAGTGGTCCTGATCCAGAAATTAGTTCAAACTATGAAGGGCCAGGTAATTATGCCCCCCCCCCCCTTTCCCTTAGTGGTCCTGATTCAGAATTTAGTTTATAATATGAAGGGCAGACTTGCAGGCTAGATCTGATGAGACAAGTCCTGGGGCAGGAATCTACAGGACATTCCCAGGAAGATCATGGTGACTGCCACATTGCTTTAGTGGCTGCGGTCACCACTGTCAGGACAAGCTCTTCTTCACACCTGGCTTTTGGCAGCAGAACCTTGCATGAAAAAGAGTTCAGCACTTCAGTTATGGAGAAGACCATGACAGCTAGAAATCCCTCAACTTTAATGGTAATTAAGGAAAGTGGTGCATTTGCATTGACTTGTGTCTGGAGAATGACATAAATCCCCCCTCTACTAGTTTTGATTCCTCTGTTACTTTCCACTGAGTTCACCCCAGTTTGAACCCCTAACTTTGACTTTGCTGAAGCTGTTTTCTTATAAAACTTGCATCCTGTTAGTTCTAGCTTCTTCATGGAGGATGAGAAAACTTGTGCACTGTCCAATGATTCAAATTACCTCCAGTTCTAATCTGATGATTTATTCATCTCAATGATGTCACCTTGGTGTGTCTTCAAGAACAGGTTGCCATCTACAGGCCACCAGAAAATCAGATTCAGTGGGAGCAAGTTCTCACATTTTACCATATCCTAGATGCATCCTGGCCCTTTTTTGAGGATGAAAACATGGGGCAAAAGAGTAGAGTCCTTTTTTTCTTGCATCTATGACAGTTACAGATTTTAGAAATGAGACTCCATTCCAGAATGTCATGCATGAGTTAGACTGTTACAGCACTTGTCGAAAGTTTGCATGTCAATGAAGATGTTAATTAATTTAAAAGCAGTAATTAAAACTGTTGAATCATTTCAAAACTGACAAATCTAAGTTGAACAAAACAGTAAGTTGTATGTGTTAAAAAGACTGAATGTCATGAAAGATGGTTATGTGATTTAAATGTTGGAAAATCTTGTTGTTGTTGTTGTTGTTGTTGTGGGGCTTAACGCCATTTTTCAGCACATGATAGGCTATACATGGCGGTCAGTATTAATGGTGGAGGAAGAAACCGGGAAATCCGCAGAAAGAACCACCGACCCACGAGAAGCTACTGGCAAGCTTTCTCACATATCCACATTCGGCGAATCTTAGACTCGAACCCACGCAGAGAAAGGTGAGATGGCAGTGATCCGTAACGGAGAGCGCTTTAGACCACTCGGCCACTCGGGGCCCCAGAAAATCTTGATTATAGTGAGATTAGCCCCTGAGAATAAGCTATTTTAACAGATGTTTTTTTAAAGAGATCAGTTCCTCATTAATCTACAAAGGAGATGGCTAATACACCTATCTCTTGACATCAGTATTTTAACAACTTTTGTTTCTTTTCAAATTGCATTTGGAATACAACTTGGCTTGAAGGTTGGAATTATCTCTAATCATTTTGCATTTTAAGATACATGATAAAAATTATGTGAGAGAGAGAGAGAGAGAGAGAGAGAGAGAGGGGGAGGGAGGGGTAGGTAGGTTATAAATTTTTCCAGTGTTTGGCATGGTAGTCTTTGTAAATGCATCATTTGCTTTGCTTCTGATCCATTGCATTGTGATGACACAAACATTTCACAGTATATTAAAAACACCAAAAAGGTATCATTTAATTTTCCAGACTTACTTTACATGCTATCTGCATAGTGAAATATTCTACAAGTATTTGTCAGAGTTGGTGTCTTCCGTCCAAACAGCACAAGATTTTCCACTTCAGCAGTGCCGTAAGAGGGCAGGTGAGCATTTTAGTTTTGCTTTTATTCCTTTTTTTTTTTTGCATCATGACACATGAGCGCTAATTATTGTCTCCTTTTAATGAACTTGTCCTATAAAGCACTCTTAAGGATAGCATTTTCAGTTTAAAATTTTAGTCATGAGTGATTGTTTCACCGCGGTAGCATATGGAAACATTAGTACATGTAAAACGTTTCAGTGGTGATAGTCATGCTGCCATCATTTACAACATTAAGTTGTTGTATTTAGTTTTGTTTTACAGTTTCTTCTGATTCATTACCCAATCATAATATGTTAAGAATACACTCTCATGTCCAGCCCTCTCAAACCAGAAGGTAGATGTTATAACCATCTTAGTTCATTAGCAGCAATGGTGATGAAAGGTTGTCTGCTTACATCAAAAGAAAGTCAGATAATTTAGGAACTGACATCCACAGACATATTGTTGCCACTTATTGTTTCTGTTAATGCCCAAGTGCATGCTTCTTATGAACATCAACAAATTCCACTTCTCGATTCTGTTCACTTTTTGAGTGATGTCATGGTGTTACCTCACATCAAAGAAGCATACTCATTTTCTATCTTTGTCTTGCTCAACTTCTGTTTCTGATGAATATTTATTTTCTTCTTTTCTCTTGCTCCTCTTCCATTTTTAAGAAATATTTATTTATGACTTCGTTTGTTCACTTCATCATGTAATGATTCAGTTGATTTCTTAATTGCTTGCATGGTGGTTGTTAGAAGTTACATTCTAGTCCAGTACTTCACATGTTGTTGGCTCCTCTAGCTACAAGTCTAAGTGAGGTTAAGGTATGGCTGTGTTTATTGAGTGTCATCCATCAGTCAACAATTGCTTGTTACCATTCAGAAGGCCATATTTCTAATCTGATTTCAATTAAAATCTCAGATAAATTTGATAATAAGTGAGATTCATGCATATGAAAATTTTTTTAGATTGCATCTGCTTAACCTTTAACCTTTTCACCACACTGGATACTATATTTCTGATTTGATTTTGACTCAGACTTTTAATATATCCTTATAACTTTAAAATCTCAAACAGTTTTGATAATGGGTGAAATCCAAGCATGCTAATGAGGTAATCTTGCAACTGATTGGCTGAACTTGTTACTACTCTAGAGGCTGAATTTCTGATCCGTTTTGATCAAACTTGGAATATATGCTTATATAATTCAGAGTTCAGTAATGAGAGAGATTCATGCATAATAATGAGATGGTGTTGCAGTTGACTGACTTAGCTTGTTATCCTTCTGGAAGTCATATTTCTGAACTGATTTTTATCAGATGTGAAATATGGGGTTAAATCATTTAGACCTTGGATGGGTTCAATAATTAGTGAGATGCAAGCATTTTAATGATGTAATCTTTCAGCCAGTTGACAGACCTTTCTACCACTGTAAAGGTCATATTTTGGATACAGTTTTGATCAGACTTGGAATATTTGCTTTTCAGAGGTATTCAGTAACGAGCGAGATCTTACCACTGATTACCAGATTCTGCTGCCATATTTCTGATCTGATTTAGGTCAGGCTTGGAATATATGCATATACGTTGGTTTCCCTCTTATAAGGACACCCCTTCTTCAGGAGAAAACGGGCCTTGTATCTGAGTGGCTTTGTTCATCAATTCTGCTTTTCCACTGGCTACAGACAGTGTTTAGTTGAATCTTTCTGACATCAAATTTCCCAGTAGTATTCAAAGGACACTTCCCCATTTCATTTAGTTGAATTGCCTTCACTCTTCATTCTAAAGTGAGAATGTCTGATGACAATTTTAACTTTATACAACAACTTATTCACTGACAGTTGGTAATTATATGTTCTAAACAAGATACTTACTGTTTACTAGGGATGAAATGATATACCTCTGCCATATATCGATACAATTCATGATACACAGCCTACAATATGATACATTATCGAGACACATATCAGCTTGATGGTCTTTTCATCTTTAGAAGCTCTCTCAGTAATAGGGTAGTGCCCTTTTATATGTGTTGAGATATTGGTTTTATTTTCTTTAGACAGATTACAGACAGACATAGAGTTATCGTCTGTTCATATGTCATTCTTATCCTGGACAAGATTAAAAAAAATACTTCCAAACAGACAATCTGATTGGTGTCAGTGATTTTTATTCAACCTTTTTTTATTCAACCTTTTAGGCTATTTCAGGCTGCTCCATTTGATCAGGTGCAGGGATCATCGTGGTCACCATGCCCTTTTTGCACTGCATGAATGCTTTTGAAACATTTTATTATCAATTTCATGTCTTCTTTTAAATTTGGAAGGTATGATGTTGTTATCTTTAAAACAGAAGAATTAGTGCAGTTTCCTTATGTTAAAAAAATCTGATCTAGAACAAGTCTGAGTGTGGAGCAGAGATGACTACTAACCAGATTCTTCACATGTTCCTCCTGCAGATGCAAAACAACTGCCGCAGACACAAACACTCATTTCTATGAGTGAAAAAGGAAATTATTAAAAACACCCACACCCCTTTTACAAATTAACATGGTGACTATAAATCGTGCAGTTTGGAATCTGCCCCTTTGTCTATTCTGTGTTCATTTTCTTTTATCCCATTGGGGTGTTCAGTCACTGATTACATATATTGGCATAAAAGGAGACATTCTAGACTTAATCCCCATGTATGATTTAAGTACTCTACAGATCATTTGATAGACACAGAGTTTCTCTGTCACTTTGTGTATATTTCTGTTGGGTTTGGATGCTAGTACTTATGTTGTGTCATGCATTGAATAACATACAGTTCTGATTGGTGTTTATTGTTTTACTTTGGACTTGAACAAACAATAACTACTTCTCAGAATTGAATGTAACATATTTCACTGCATGACACACTGGAAGTATAGCCCTTGTATTCAAAACAAGTAGACAAAATTTTAAGCAACAATGAAATTTGATGCAAAAGTGGTTATTAAATGATCAGTAAAGTACTTAAAGCATACACAGGGTGCAAATCTGGAATGTCTTCTTGTGTTGCTAATTTGTAGAAGGTGAATGGGTGTTGTCAATAATTTTTGTTTGTTACTGACATAAATGCATGTGTCCGCTACATCTGTCTCAGATGAATTCTCAATGTAAATAATAAAAAAAACCCAACTAATCATTATTCATGACTGCTGAAGATTAAAGTATCTTGTATATGGGTAAGTATCATTGTGTATAGATTCTTCACCTCTTTCTTGATATGAGTATCATTATGGAAACAAATATTGTTACATCAGTATATCAGTTAATTGTTTTACCCCAAGTGTTTACAAAGGAAGTGAGCTTGTCACATGATTGACTTTTTTTTTAGTCTGGTATCCTTTCAAGTACATTTTATACCCTATGAGAAAGAAGTCACAATGGTTAACATACCATTTTACTGTCAAGTTACTGGATGTCATATTGACTTGAGCTGAACAATAGCATGCTTCTAAGCAGTTAGCTTTTGTCATTTTGATAATTGTTAGTAATAATAATCAAAGTGACAAAACCTGACATTTAAGGAACACACAGCAGTAAGGATGATCAGATTACTTGACACTTTGTATGGAAAATAATTACTTTGTCAGCATGTTCAAACAATTATTGGAGTGGAAATGCATTTTCTACAGGGATATAACTGCATGGTGGGCTTGAAAGGGCTTGCCTATATTAAGATCAGGTAATTGATGACTATAGGGTGTTTGGAGGCGGTCATTATATCTGATGGGTGACTGCTCTCATCTAGCTTCCTCTTAGCAAGCAGACTTCCCTTAGCACCAGTGTTGCTAAACCAAGCCAAGACATAATATCATTTTCTGACTTGAAAAGGCTGGATTTTATGAGATAGTAGACATATTCATAATATTATGATCAGGTAAGTATTATTAAAGAAACATTTTTGATTCTTCAAAAAATTGGTTTTTATAAGTCATATGACATACATCTTAGTACTGCTTGAGTGCAAAACTTCTCTAAAAACAAGTGTTTTCTATATTTGTGTATGGAATATTGGATCAAAAGCAGTTCTTTTTAATTTATATAGCAAGGTTGGTTGCATCAGGTAACCACTGTAGTACACTAGATTTTCTGACTATATTTAACATCAATATTGTAGGTAGTGGATCTTCTTCGGACCACAGTATGGGGAGTCACAGCACAGGAGCAGAGAGTGTCAGTTCCAGGAACACTCTTTTAGCCTTCAACTCCAACACGTTACGCAACACAGTCATTAATAAACTAGATGATGAGTTTTCCGTTGATCCTGATGCTCTCTGGAAGAGATCACAACCAGGGTAAAAAATCCTGTTGTTTTCTTCCTATTCTATATTGATTTGTTTTATGAGGTTAAGCAATTCATTGCTTCAGTTTGATAAGAAAAATATGTTTGATTTGATAACTTAAGGGTACATTTATATTCAGTTGTGCATGAGCAGTGAATAAGAATGGAACAATTAAATAACAAGCCAGAAACTGATGACAAGGCAGTGTTAGGGGAAAAAAAATTAAATTCCACTTTGCCACTAAGTGTCACCATTTAAGAATCTGTGCAGTACCAAAAATATGAGTTTTTGTTCATGATTTAATACAAAAGATTAATGATTTGAAAATTGCAATGTCAGTCGAAGGTAGTTTTTATTTCTTATTTGCATACTTGGTTGTTGGAGGGGAAAAAAATGACATTATTCTTGACCTGCTGATGTACCCTTGTGTTGCTGATGTCTCCTCGTGGTTTTGTGCTGTCTCTCCATCTGTTAGTCTGTCTATCTATTTCTATAAGCAGTGTGTCGAAGAAACTGTTGAGCCTTTTAGACTAGACCTAATTAGGTTCTGGTGAATGTGACCCTATTTTTAAAGCTGATACTTTGTATCAAGTGGAGGATATCAGCTTGTAAGCAAAATATCTACAATATGGTTTGC
Organism: Megalonaias nervosa; assembly: GCA_016617855.1. Taxonomy (NCBI): domain Eukaryota; kingdom Metazoa; phylum Mollusca; class Bivalvia; order Unionida; family Unionidae; genus Megalonaias; species Megalonaias nervosa. The sequence continues at coordinate 37,228 of JAECUM010018632.1, read as the reverse complement.
CTAAACTGGACCAAATTTAAATATTCAGATGCCCTGGAATTGTCCAATAATTACTTTAGCATTTGGTGTTCTTGATCCAGCTTTCACAGGATGTCATTTTTTCTGGTTGAGAGGAGGAGGTTGGGTGTATTAAGACTGGCTTTGCAAGGAAGAGATTTAAAATACCTATTGAACCAAACCAGACCTAATGGAATATTTAATGTAGTTCACAAGACCACATGAGGTTGTGATGACAATGACCTAATTTCAAGGTCACAGGTAAATACCTTGTGTTTAGTGAAGGAACTAGCTTGTAAGCATGTGGAGGACATTGTAATGTAAATAAGATGATTCCAATTTAGTTCATCCAGACAGGACCAGATTTGATTATGGTTGCCTTAGGGTGGTTACAAGACCAAGACCCTATAAGCTTTTCATGAATTTGTGCAGAGTGTCAAGACCATGAGATGACATTCTGTATGCAGTGGGTGTTTTAACATCATAGTGGCTGATGGAGACCTAAATTTGTAACCAAGATACCTCAAAAACAAAACAAACTGGATCTAACTGGATACTCAGATACCTTTGAAGGATCTCAAGAATTTATTGGGTCTTGTCATTGATTTTCAGTGTCACAAGACAACTTTTGTTTTACATTGATTTTGTTCTTAGCACTCTTGCATATTTTGCCATTCTATCTTTTTAAATCAGTATATAAAGTACATCTATCCATAAATAACAAATGTAACAGGTCCCTTGTGTGTCCTTGTAAGGTAGGTTTCACTGTAAGTAATACTGCTTTCCTTGACTCTGTTATCAACATAAAAAATGACACCATTTGTCATCACAAATGGTTGCTAAGATATCTTGCACACAGTTAACAAGTAGTGACCATGGAAATTCATTCAAGGTCAAGCACCAAAATTAGGTCCTGTTTGGTCCAGTGATCTTAGAAATATCTTTTTCACATAATGACTTCACCTTTAATCCCAAAAAATTACTCTTTGACATTAAAAATCATGGACTAACTATATCATACTCCAAACAGAATTTCATTTCATTCACCTTGCTGGAGTTTTGCTTCCCCACCGTCATGTTCCATTGTCAAAGAATGCCACCTTTCTGCAGCAGGAAAATGGCCTTATAACAGAGGATCACACAGATCTCAGTAATAGTTACATATAAAGTAAGAAAGGCAGGACTAATTTTTAAATATATAATATTATAATTTAAAGATCATATGTTATAGAATTAATGTGATAAAACTTGTATGAATTGCTATTTAAAATAATAATGATGAATCATCAATCATGGTGCAAAATCATTTAAAAACCATTTCAGTAAATTGGGGTACAAAAGTCCAACTGTAACAAAGCTACAGTATCTTAGCTATTTCTGTCCATTCCATTTCCCCACTGCTGCAGAATGTACAGTCAGACCTGTGCTAATCGTCAACTGAGTTCAGTGGTCACCTGGTCACAACGGCCATTCTAATTTTCCCCTGGTAAATTTCCCTTATAAATGTCATATAATCAGCAGTTACTTGTCTTCCACGATCAGCAGCCCTGTTTCTTAACCAAGCAGTGGTTTCACCTAGTCTTCCAATCAAAACTTTGACACATTTGACAGTGATAAAAGAATCAGTGATGATGTAATAATGTACATGAGGGACTAGAGTGAGGATATTATAATCTTGTTTAGAACTTTACCTTTTATTATTTTTTTATTTTTGTTTTTGCTAAATAGCTACACTAAATGTATCTTGATAGCATACTGCTGATAATAATAATACATACAGAATAATAATAATGATACTAATACTAATAATAATGTGGATCCTATTTGTGCATAGTACATGCATTTATAATCAACCAAGTTTGAGAGCTGATCCTGCCTTCAGAGGTCACCTGTCTACAAAGGCCACTTGGGCCTTTTCCCATGGGTGGCAGCTGTTGACAAGTTTGACTGTTTGAATCTTTATGGTGTCAGATTTCTTAGCAATTATCATAGAACTCTATTTTCATTTAGTTCAATTGCTTTCACTTTTCCTTCTAAACTGAGAATGTCTGATGACAATTTGCACCGTTTGCAGCAACTTATTCCTTCATTGGCAACCATACCACTTTCAAACTGAATTGTAGATATTATGGTAAACACTAGTGTCTACCAAGCTATAACACAAATATTCATTGTTTGCAAAGGAAGTGAGTTTGTCATATGTTCAACTGGTTATAGTCTGGTACCCATTCATGTACATCTCATAATTTAACAGAAAACAACCATGATGGCTTGCATACCATTTTTACTTTATGGCAATTGGATATCATACTGACTTGAGCTGAACAATACTGGCTACTTTCGGTTAGCTCATGTCATCATGATAATTATCAGTGGTAATAATAACCTGTAATTATTAAAGTGACAAACCTAACATCTACAGAACAGAAACCAATAATGATAATTGGATTACTTATTTCTTTGTATGGATTAAAGTTAGATACTTAATTTACATGTTGGAACAATTGTCATTGTGTTGAATTTAGAAATGAACCAATATTTGTGAGATTTCCATATCAAAACCCCAATATTTGTGAGGTGTAAAGTTGACATTTTTTTTACTAATATGCCAGCTGGCAGCATTAGAGGGGAGGTCATCATAGAAGGGTACTTTTAAATACAAACTCATCAGTACCACTGAATTCTGACCATAAGAATCAGGCAGTTGCTAGTCAGGAGAGTCATTCAAGAAGGGGACCACTGTAATTGTAATGTTTTAGATGGGTGGAACATATGTTTTTGATTTCCAGTGTTTTGCCTTGAAATGTCAAACTTGACACAAGTCTTGTGACACTGTATAAATTAAAATGCTTGTTGTCCTCTTTGGTTTTAAATGGCCTCCCTCCCATCACTGGTGTCCACTTCTTTACCTTTTTTGATCTGTAATTCTGCAATTTTCTGCAAATAATATTGATAAGATCTCATTGTTATTATGTTAAATCCATTAATTCTCAGTTTCACTCAGTACTTTTACACCCATCTTAAATCAGACACATTATGTTATGGCATTGTCTAATTCTGTGTTCATCAATCCATCCATTAACATTGTCAATCTGTATGTTTATCAGTCCATCCATTTACATTGTCTATCTTATGTTCATCCAGTCATCGATTAACATTGCCTGTCTGTTCATCAATCCATCTATTAACATTTTTGTCTGGCCTGTAATGTTGCAAGTCTTGGAGAAAGCTTTATGAAACTTTGCCCTGGTATAAATATGATGACGGTGTTGCGTACAGTTGACCTGATGAAAAGTCATGTACACATTTAAGCAACGCACCTTCAGCCACTTAGTCTGCAAATTTTCTACCATCAATCATTTAAAAGCAGTTTCTTGACAATGGTGGATTTATTTGGCTGATTCATGTGAAGGTATTCCTTGAGTTTTTGTAATTCAGGCAGCAGATACCCAGACCGACTTGTTGATAGTGTGAAATTTATTCTGTTCCCCAAATCGCATGATCAGCTAAACATCAAAAGTTTGTGAAAATTATCTTCTTTTTGTATGTACGTATTCAAACAGCAAAGAGAAATTTACTTTAATGAAACTTTAAACATGAATTCTGACCTAATCGGTTACGGCTAATTTTTACTCATCAAGTTTTTTATGTTGAATAAGAAATTGACAAATTGGCACACAGAAAAGTTTCATGCCAAGGTAATGAGACTGTATTGCCTGGTCCTGGGTCACATGCCAAGGTAATGAGACTGTATTGCCTGGTCCTGGGTCACACAGTGCAAGCTGATCAGGGTTGAATAAATGCCTTTAATATTTCATCAGACACAACAGATAGCTTTAAGCTAAGTAAGTGACTGTTCAGTTGTTTTATTTATCTTATTCTTGTTGATATTCAGCCACATTTATTATAAACAGAGAAATAAAAATAAGAAATACAGTGGTCCCCCTCTTGAATGGCCCCTCTGACAAGTGGCCACCCACTCTATATGGCCAGAATCCTATGGCACTGATGAGTTTCTGTTCAAAAATACTCCTCAAGGACTGTCACCCATTTAACATGACCAGCAGCTGGCGTATTAGTGCAAAAATTCAAAATTGACTCCTCACAAGTGGCCACATAATGGTAGTTTTCTTCTAGAAATCTCATTAATATTTTTTTATTTGAAATTCAACACATGGATATTTGTTCCAGCATGCCAATAAAGCAACTTTACTCATTACCAAGAGACTGTTGTTACCACTGATAAATACCAAGATGGCAAGAGCTCATGTCAGCTTGACATCTGGTCACCAGATAGTAAAATGGTGTATTAGCCATTGTGGCTTCTCACTCATAGGTTATGAAATGTACCAGACTAAAATATACAAAGTTGATCACATAACAAGCTCACTTCCGTTGTAAACACTGAGCATCTCATGTAATAACTTCAAATTGGCAACGAAATAGTAAATTGTTGCAAAAAGTGCAAAAAGTTATATGACATTCTCAGTTTAGAATGAAAAGTGTAAGCAATTCATCTAATCAGAAGAGGGTGAGTAGTTTGATTGCTACTAAATTTGATGTGAGAAAGATTCAAATAAACATTGTCAATATTACATTCAACTGCAGTGAGTGGGAAAATGGAATAGATGGAGGGAATTAGAGCCAGATGTTTGTGCCCCAGTTTTTACTGACAAGATGTTTTTGTTCCACAGCTGATGATTATTCATAATTAGTTTAAATAATGCTCATAAATTATCACATTAAGTTCATAACCTGATAACATTCCTGTAATTATAAATGAAAATGTTAAATATTTAAAAACTAGTTACCCTCTATAATTTATATATAGTAATTACTCATATCTGTGCATGTAATAGAAAGGCCACCCATATAAGGCCACTTATCTGCTGCAGAAATGTGGGTGGTCTTAAAAGAGGATGACCACTGTATGCAGTGAGTTAATCAATACATAAATAAATACATAAGATAAAAATGCAGTGAAAATGGAGATACACAAGACATTAAACTAAAAGATCCTGAGAGAAATAGTAAGTGGGCCAGGGGTGTGTGATTCTTTTAAAATATAAGCTTCTGTGATTTTCTGCTCAGTGCTTGCTTTGTCCAGATATTATTGTCTTGTTTTTGAGTTGCTTGTCGTGAGTTTTATTTGATTAGAACCAAGTGATTAGTGGCCAGAGTTATTTTTTGTTTTGCTTCTGGTCAGTAGTTGTTCTACTCCAGGTCAAGGTTAATGACCTGAATTATTTTCTCAGCTGTAACTTTTGCTTTTGAAATAATGAGGATATTTCAATGAAACTGTATATATATATATATATATATATATATATATATATATATATATATATATATATATATATTCTCACCCATGCGACAGAAAAATCTAGCTGTTTTGCTAACCTTACTTTTCTTATTTCAGTCTGGTTGTCTCATACCAGTCATCTCAGTCTAGGTGTCCATGCGCTAGGGACTACTTTTAAAAAATAAACCTTTGTTGTCTTCTGCTATGCCTGACGTAGTTGTTCTAAAATCAAACAACAACAACAAACAAATATATAACAAAACTACATAGTAACTTAAGGACTCTCCATTTTTGAGAAAACACCATACAAAACATTTCGAGAGAGACAGACACATATACGCAGACGATGTTGAGCTTTTTGGTATTACGATAGTTCGTTCCACACAGCATAGTCAGTTTTATCCTATCTGCAAGCCTGACTCAATACATTTTCAGGTCAGCGTCATTAAATGTAGCTAAAGCTACCTAACTAGTTTTAAATACTTCGCATGAAACAAATTATATACTATTAGCTACATTTAATGACGCTGACCTGAAAATTGACTGTGCTACAGATGGGATAAAATTCTCAATGCTGTGTGAAATGAACTATGACAGAAAACACTGATCTATGCAACATAGCCTATAGACCTATACACTTCATAGTCTTCAAACGCTCTTAACAACTACAGAAAACTTAGTGACAGCCAGAAATGTGTTATGTCAAACATGCTTTATTCTATTTTTTAAGCATCTCCATTGCACCCCAGTTGAATAAAAAATATACCTAAACTATTTAATGACAAATAATGCACTTACCAGCCAGAAGGAATCATTTATCCGTCAACACATTAATCCATAAGCAAATTTCACTGTAACACTTGCCATATTTCCAAGACAGAAAAATAAATTTTCAAAGAATCAGTGAACTTGAAAGTTTAGCACATGGTTATCCGCTGGGGTCTGTATTTGGAGGGTCTTTTATACACAGAGGTACTTTTACAATCAGTATTAATTACAACACAAGTATGTCACAAACAGTTTCACCTCCTCTAAAGAAAAGGAGAGTTATATATATATATATATATATATATATATATATATATATATATATATATATATATATGATAGTGACACGGATCTCTAATTACCCGTGAATAACCCAAGCACGGACACTCATGCTACATGTATTTACACTAAAACAGAGCCGTGGGCTGAGTACAGTTTCATTATGTACAATATAATTTTCTAAATTGGAACTAATGAAAATGAAACATTTTCTTGTAATAAATATTAAGTATTTATTGTTAATTTCATATAATATCCATATATTAAATGTGATAATACCTAAAAACTATGCAGCGTTTAATGTTAATTTGTTTTGACTCGTGCATAAAAACTGTGTACTTCGGATGACACGTCACGCCACAGTCCTTATTAACATATTTGTATTAATGCACCGCATGTAAACATTGGCGCATGAACTATATTGCACAAGGGAGGAGTTCTTTCTTACGTTAAAGGATAATCTTGGGTGAGAAAAATAATCTATGTTGGGGTTTGGACCGAGACAAGGAAATCCCAGTCGCGGGGTTACATTATATGTCTCCCCACTCGTCAAGCCTCGTGGGGAGATAAATAATGTAACCCCTTGACTGGGATTTCCTTGTCTCGGTCCAAACCCCAACATAGATTCTATATTTCTCTGTGGGCTTTGGTTTTGGCAGAAAGTTCTTCAGCATCAGACACTTAACAGAAGTACAGGACAATTATTCATGTTCTGCTCACCCCATGGTGTTTACAATATAGATGTTTTCATGACATAAATCATATATGTGCTACTGACAATATTCAAACAGTCAACATTTCAAGCAGACACAACTACATGAGAAAAACAAAATGTTCAAGATGGCCACTGCAACAGCGATGTTGGAGATATGATCAGTACCATTGCTATTAAGTAATAACTAAATATATTTCCAAGTGTTTAAATGGAAACTCTATGACTTCCTTCAGGACAAGCAGTAATGAGAAGATATTACAGTGACCGTATTGGCAGTCGATTCAGCAAGCTTACTTTGTGGATCAACTACATTGACTAAACAGTGTTTCAGTTAAAATATCATGACAATAGGACAATCCATTCAAAAGAGACAGCAATACGGTAATAGCAATAATAGCAATAACAAAATAACAGCAATAACAAAATTGTCCAGATAGGCAGGGTGGTGGCCAATTGTTAGAGGTAAGATCAGCAATATTTTCATACTATATATTATGGAATCCTTTTGTAAAAATATTTTAGTGAAAATGATACAACCAAAACATATAATGAAAACGTTCTGTTGGGTTCTTCAAAGTACTTCAGAAGGAATAGCAAAAACAAAGTACCGTATTTACTTTATATACTGGGACACAATAAAATAATTATTTATTTTTCCTGTCCCAGAACTTATGGTGAGACTTTTTTCACCTAGGTCATATGTCCCAAGACTTAAAAAACTAAAGAAATTTGTATTGAATTTGTGCTCCTCCCCCCCCCCCGCTGCACGTTGCAGTAAAATAGATAAACAAAACACTTATATAATAATAAAATGAAAGAAACTGACCTTGTATTGTTATCATTTTTTCCTCTTTTTTTCGTCATGAGCATTAAAGAATAAAACATATTCACGAATCTAAAGTCAGAATCTGAGGTCGGTTTGCTTTGTAATAAAATAACCTTTGTATTGGTATCTTTTCAATAAAATAAATTGGCACACCTAAAAGAAACCAGAGTTGACTTTTGAGGTCAGCTTACTTTATAATAAAATAACCTTTTCCATCTTGTTACACTTGTAACTGTCTGTAAAGCAAAATAACATGACAGACGAATGGTAGTGTGACCAGCAACATCATTCTGCAATTGTGATTTATATTTTTCAGGTCCTATCTCCCTACCATTTGTTAATAAGGAAGCTACAAAAAAAGCACTGATACGGTTTTGAGATTGCTTACCTTGATGAGATTAGTCTAAGAACCAGTATATGACTCACTGGCAAGGTAATTTTAGTAAAGGCATTTTCATCTGGTTGCTAAGAAAGCCAAATGGATGTGTACATGTGGATCTACAAGGTTAACATTAGTAGAACCCCGGTTGCTTTGGTAGCCAAATGTTTGTGTCATTTGGATCACAAGGTTAACATGAGCAGAATCCTGGTTGCTATGAAAGACATATGGATGTGTGCATGTGGATCTACAAGGTTAACATGAGTAGAGCTCTGGTTGCTATGAAAGCCAAATGGACTTATACATGTGGATGTACAAGGTTAATACAAGTAGAATCCTGGATGCTATGAAAACCAAAGGATGTGTGCATGTGGATCTACAAGGTTAAAATTAGTAGAACCGCAGATGCTATGAAAGCCAAATGGATGTGTGCATGTGTGGATCTACAAGGTTAACATGAGTAGAACCCTGGCTGCTGTAAAAGCCAAATGGATGTATGCATGTGGATCTACAAGGCTAACAAGAGTAGAATCCTATCTGCTATGAAAGCAAAATGGATGTATGATGTGGATCTACAAGGTTAACATGAGTAGAACCCTGGTTGCTGTAAAAGCCAAATGGATGTGTGCATGTGGATCTACAAGGCTAACAAGAGTAGAATCCTATCTGCTATGAAAGACAAATGGATGTATGCATGTGGATCTACAAGGCTAACAAGAGTAGAATCCTATATGCTATGAAAGACAAATGGATGTGTGTGTGTGTGGATCTACAAGGTTAACATGAGTAGAACCCTGGTTGTTATGAAAGCCAAATGGATGTATGCATGTGGATCTACAAGATTAACATGAGTAGATCCCTGGTTGCTATGAAAGCCAAATGATTGTTTACCTGTAGATCTACGAGGTTAACATGAGTAGAACCCGGTTGCTATGAAATCCACAATATTGCAAAGGAAACACCAAAACACAGCCTTTGGAGGACATGTCCAGAGAAAAATTCATACAAAGTTTGAGCAAAATGGACTTTGCAGTTTTGGAAGAGTTATTGAAAATACAGTTCAGCTGGGTGGCTATGTACCCAACATGATTGCTAGAAAAGTCACACAAAACATATTATGAAAAACATTCATAAGGATATCAGGTGAAGCTGGCTCAGTAATTTCAGCGAAGATTTTTAAATTACATTTCCATCCGATTGCTACAGAAGCAACATCATTACCAGAGAAGCCACAAAACATAGCTTTGGTAGAAAATGTCCTAAGAAATCATTCCAGCAAAGCTTGGCCAAAAACTTTTTGCTCAGTAGTTTTGGAGGCGATTGCAAAAATACATTTTCCTTGGCCTGATACTGAAGACACAAAATTTTTGGGGAAGTCACCAAAGACCATGGCTTAGTAGAGCATGTACCATATTTACCATATATATTGTGACACAAAAAAATAATTATTTATTTTCCTGCCCCAGAACTTATGGTGAAATTTTTTTTCCACCTAGGTCATATGTCCCAAGACTTAAGAAACAAAATAAATTTGTGCTGAATTTGCACCCCCCCCCCAACTGTACATTGCAATAAAATAGATAAACAAAATGCTTATTTGATAATAAAATGAAAGAAACTAACCTTGTATTGTTAATCATTTATTCCTCTTTTTTTTCATCATGAGCATTAAAGAAAATATATATCCACAAACTCCAAATATGTAATGTATGCATCCATACTGTAGTGTGTATCACGTATGTTAGATAACACGTGACACATTATTCACTGACATGCATATATAGAAACAAATCATGTTAGGTTGTACTCAAAGGTTTGAATATTTTATCAAATTGAAAACTGGATCCAACAAAATCGCAAGCAAGAGAGCAGAAATATCAACAAATTGCTTGATGGCACCTGCCATTCATGCTTGACATGGTGTAAGATGCAAAACAACCAAAAGATTGTATTATATTCAGGCTAATGATATGACAGTATCCTGCAATTAAAAATCATTATTCGAAAATACATTCACTGTGAGTACAAATGATAATCTTTTCGCTAGGGTGGGTTACAAAAAGTATTATTAAAGCAAATTATTGCTGTGTATACTATATATCTTGTAAACATCAATGCATGTTTGAATAAATTAAGATTACAGATGGCATGCAAATAGAAGCTTAGGTAGTGAAAAAACACATCTAGCAGCAAGCAAACTCATTGTTTGAATTTTCTGACAGGATATCAAATGCAAAGTTTTTTTTTTTATTGCAAAGCAAGCTGACCTTGAAAGCTGACTTTGGATTCTTCTAAGTGTGCCGATTTTTGTATTATTATACAAAGTCAATTGACATAGGAGAGACAATTTGGGTTCCTTTTTACCATTATTTATGGGAGTTTTGAAAATAAATTGAAACCATGGAACAGTTTTTAAAGCAACACAAGCTAGTGCTTTGTGTACGGACATCGATGACCCAGCATCTCCCAGAAGATTTGGAGGAGAAAATAAAATCATTGAATGGATTCATGAAGGCCAGAAGAGAAGATTTCATCGACAATATGATCATTAACATGGATGAAACTCCAGTGTACTTTGATCTCATTCCTGGGTGGACTGTCAATAAGATGGGGGTTAAAAGTGTGAGAATCTGCATGAGTGGTGCAGAAAAGAATCTTACTTTAGTCCTTGTACTTTCCACTTCAGGAGATGTATTGCCTTCAATGTCAATTTTTCACAGCATGAGGAAGCTAAGAAATATTCATGCACCGAAAGGATGGATCATACTTGTACAGGAGAAGGTTGTGTTGATGAGATGATGCTGCAGTGGATTAAAGAATTGTATCTAAAGTACACAGTTTTAATAAAATTTAAGATTTAGTGCATTTTCTGACATGTAATTTTTTAATGACTTAAAAGGTATCCGACAACTTGCAACTAGAAAAAAATTTTATGTGTATCAGAACATACAGTGCACCCAAAAAATTACTTTAAAAATTAATTTATGGTAGCCCAACAAATAGTGTCCAAATATATATGGTAAATACAGCAGTTAGAAAGTCTCCCACAAGGTATCATCAATTTGTCTCAGTAGCTTTGAAGATGTCAAAAATACATGTTCCATCTGTTGAGACCTAATTGTTGCTATGGAAATGAAGATTCATCTCCTCACAAAGTTACATGACTCCAGGAATAACAGAATGTATTCAACATGCAGAAACCCAAGCTAAACTCAAAAACTTAACCAGAATGTACCAAGAAAGTCATGTCTTTCACTCTAATGAGAGAATGAAAGGGATTGTCTACTGAATTCTACATCCTGGGTTGTCCATGGTACCAAGTTAACTTCATCAAAATTTTCAGCATCACAAAACATTGATATGATGTCTTTTTTATTGCATTTTATAAATTTTAATCCAATCCTGTCTTCGGTGGGTGTGACCAACAAGTCTTCTTTGCCATTACTTAATTGTTAAAATTTTTATTTACGAAGTCGCATAGATTACGTTACCTTGTTTTAATATAAAGCTTTCCCAGCAGACAGCCAAACTTTGAAGAGAAGGAGCTTATCCGCTGTCATAAAAACTGATTATGTAGGAAGGAAATGCCGTATCTGATTGCATTCTCTTGGTAACTGATTATGTGGAAGGAAATGCCGTATCTCATTGCATTCTCTTGGTAACTGATTATGTTGGAAGGAAATGCCGTATCTGATTGCATTCTCTTGGTAACTGATTATGTTGGAAGGAAATGCCGTATCTGATTGCAGTAACTGATTGGAGACATTCTGAATTGATTAAATAGCAAAATGAAATATTTACACTTTTAGAAATGAATAACTCCTTTTAAAGTATGCTTTAATGTAACAAAAATCAATCAATCAATAACTTTGTCAGTGTTTCCTTTTACCCTCAATTGCGCTTCAGAGATCCCCAAATTTTTAATTTGACCCCCAGTTTTCATACCGAAGTGGGTTTTTTTACTCAGGCTGATCCCCAGTTTTGACACAAAGGAGATTTTTGACTCTCAGTCTTGCACCCCTAGGGGATACACTGCTTTGTAATTTTTGAGATAGCTTGGAGTGAAAGCTTGTAATTGGCATGACAATGTCACACAGTATTAAATATTGGCAGGACTGCAATCAGATACGGCATTCCTTCCAACATAATCAGTTTTTCTGACAGCGGATAAGCTCCTTATCCTACACTGCTTTGTAATTTTTGAGATAGCTTGGAGTGAAAGTTTGTTTCCATTTGTATGGAGTTAAATGTGCAACGTTACCGAAAACCTATATCTGGCAAGTTAAATTGAGGCGTGTTGAGTGTAATGTCGTTCCAACTTCTCATACTACCATCTGCCTATATCCGTACCTCACACTTTGCACAAATTTATAAGCTAAAGCTACACGGGGATCATAACAGCATAATTAATCTAAGTCATTAATTTACTTTCAAATGATGAATAAAAAAGAAGGACACGAGCATGAAATCACCATATGTTTTCCCATTATGCACTGCACTGAAGTGAAGCTACCAACTAATTAATATGGTTCAAGAAAAGATGAACAGAAATTTTGTGAGATGGCACAGCTTGGTAATTGAATTTTGCAAATATGGGTCTTGTGTTTACACCCAAATTATCTCGGATGAAAGTTATAGAAATATTAGATCCTTCGAGTATTAAGTCTTTTATGTATATTTATCATTATGAAAGAAAATGTGGCTACTTTAGTCATGAAGATGCCCTCACAAGTTTTGTTATGAAGGTAAAACCTATATTATGTTATGGTTCTGAGGTTTGGGGTCGCATGTATTCACAATGTATTGAAAGCTTTCAAAGCCATTTCTTTAAACAATATCAAACTGTCCTGTACAACGCACATAATTATGTTGCCATTGGAGAATGCGGCAGACTACCATTATGTGCTACATATTACTTTCGATGTGTTAAATATTGATGTCATTTGTTACATATGGATAGGAGCAGACACCCAGCAGAATGCTACACAATGGTTAAATCTTTAGATGACAAAGAACGAGTTACATAACATCACATGTGGTATTATTTATTCTGATTCATTGCAAGATGATGGAAGTTTTAGTATCTCTGTAATTGCAGTTTCTCTAAGAGAGAGATTTCATAAATCAAAAATGGCATGACAATATCACACAGTATTTAATAGTGGCATGACAATACCTCACAGTATTAAATATTGGCATGACGATATTACACAGAATTAAATACTGGCATGACAATATCACACAGCATTTAATATTGGCATGACAATATCACACAGTATTAAATATTGGCAGGACAAAATAATAGCTTTTAATATTGGAATGACAGTATCATACAGTATTTAATATTGGCATGACAATGTCACACAGTATTAAATATTGGCAGGACAATATCACACAGTATTAAGTATTGGCATTACAGTATCACACAGCATATAATACTGGCATGACAATATCACACAGTATTTAATATTGGCCTGACAATATCATATATTTAATATTATCACATAGTCGGTACACTTTGCCTAGTGTGTGCAGTTTCATATTTTTGAAAGTATACATGTGAATATATCACTTTATGTGATTCTGATTGGTCCAAATAAGCCCATGAAATTATTGCGCAGTATTCTCTTTACTGATTGGCTGCGATCGTGGGAAAACTTTTTCTAACCCCGCCTTCTGGAATTTTTTGTTTTCATTGAACTTTTTGGCCGCCATGTTTTGATTCGACTCGCGAAAGGGAATTGGGAAAAAATGGTCTCGTCCAGTATCAATATTGCAAATTTACCCCTACAGGGGTTTGTTATGTCATGTATAACATATCATAACATGAAAAATGGCAAAACCCCCAAGACAAGAAAAATAACAACAAGTAAAAATACCGGTATTGCTTAGATGATAACGAGGGTGGGGGTGGGGATGGATGGGCGGCATATCTGTAACACAGATATAGAATCCACCGTATATACAAGCGTGGTTTAAATGTTAACTTACAGAAGTAAATAAACTCACCTCTGTTCACAGAAGAATCTGGACATAAATGGGTCTCCTAACTGACAAATGCATTGCAGTAAATGTGGGAAGTTTTGCATCCAGTAATCCTATTTCACATGAAAATCGCAACAATGTAACGTTTAGTTCTGAAAGTGACATTTTAGGGTAAACATGTACTCTAGGCCTACTGTGTACCGTATCAAACAATGTGGCAGCATCACATCGCATTGATCATTCTGTTTTGAAAAATGATTTTGTCGTTATAAAATGTTCTGTTTATTCGGATGGAAGCTTTTTCTTTGATTTATAGTTTGTAATAAAAAGTACAATCTACTTGTACCAGTTCAACTTTGTTTGGGACTATATTTTATGCACAACAAATGAAAGGTGCACCGTCTATCAGAATGAACGAAATTATTCGTTCTTCTTTCTATCAAAATAATTTCCACTGAAATAAGAACTATGTGATAAAAAGAATCTCAAATGGGTAATGATTTAATATTAAATTTATGAAACTCGTTGAATAATGTCCTCTTTTGCTCGCCAAGGCTCGCAAAAGCTGGACATTATTCAACTCGTTTCATAAATTCAATATTAAATCATTACCTTTTTGAGATCCTCTGTATATTTAATATATTTAATACCATTCAGTATTTAATACTGGCATGACAATACCACAAAATATTTAATATTGGCATGACAATATCACATAGTACTTAATACTGGCATGACAATAACACACTATTAAAATGTAGTGTTATTAACTTACAAAACACTATTCAATGTTCAGACAATGAAAAGTATCTTTCCGTAGGATTACCATTTTATCCAGTAAAGCTTACTTGATTTTCTAGCCATAAAAAAAGTTTTGAGACTAGAAAACACAACGGTGTTACTGCCTCATGCTATATATTTATATAGACTAGAAAACACAACGGTGTTACTGCTTCATGCCATATATGTTTTAGCCATAAACAATTTATCAAGACTAGAAGCCATGACAGTTACTGCTTCATGCTGTATATTTATAGAGACTAGAAAACATGATGGTGTTACTGCTTCATGCTGTATATTTATAGAGACTAGAAAACATGATGGTGTTACTGCTTCATGCCATAAATGCTTTAGCCATAAACAATTTACAGAGACAAAAAACCGTGTTGGTGCTGCTGCCTCATGCCGTATATTTATAGAGACAAGAAAACATGACGGTGTTACTGCTTCATACCGTATATTTATAGAGACTAGAAAACATGGTAGTGTTGCTGCTTCATGCCGTATATTTATAGAGACTAGAAAACATGGTGGTGTTGCTGCTTCATGCCATATATTTATAGTGACTAGAAAACATGGTGGTGTTGCTGCTTCAAGCCGTATATGTATAGAGGCTAGAAAACATGACGGTGTTACTGCTTCATACCGTATATTTATAGAGACTAGAAAACATGGTGGTGTTGCTGCTACATGCCGTATATTTATAGAGACTAGAAAACATGGTGGTGTTGCTGCTTCAGGCCGTATATGTATAGAGACTAGAAAACATGGTGGTGTTGCTGCTTCATGCCGTATATTTATAGAGACTAGAAACCATGTTGGTGCTGCTGCTTCATGCCGTATATTTATAGAGACTAGAAACCATGTTGGTGCTGCTGCTTCATGCCGTTTATTTATAGAGACTAGAAAACATGCAGGTGTTACCGTTTGACGCCATATATTTATAGAGACTAGAAACCATGGTGGTGTTACCGCTTGACGCCATATATTTATAGAGACTAGAAACCACGATGGTGTTACCGCTTGACGCCATATATTTATAGAGACTAGAAAACATGATGGTGTTACTGCTTCACACCGTATATCTGTGTAATGACGGTTTTCCTGCTACAATATATAGTATAATACAGTATGCATTTAATGTGCTCCAGTTGATACATTTTGTCTTATTGTATTATGGGCTGATTACCAGCTAATGAATCTTAATGTGACGCTAGCAACCAAATACTACAGTTTATAGGGAAGTTTCCAAACTAGCCATTATGAAAATGATGTCACTGCTGTGTGAAAACATCACTAACTAGCCAACTGGGTGGCACATCTTCTGCTAGTTACTGGCGTATGTTTTTGAGAGCTAATGTTGGAACTACGTTTGTTCCCATGACACAATACGGGGCGGAAGGAGGCAAAGTCACAATCAGAACACTGTGTGAACTTTTCAGGCAAAACATGTGGTGCACTCCAATAGAAGCGAATCACCAAAAACACATCAAATGTACGTGTTCCTACAACTACATTCGAGGTTATTTCTTGACCTACTGAAATCGCCAAGCGATGTTCCAATTGCAACTAATCCAAATGGAACATCGCTTTGCAATTTCTGTGAAGTAGAGCAATAAGATCAGAAGCAGATGTAGATATATACACCAATTTGATGGATTTGGTGATTCACCTCTGGCAGACAGCCCGGTTCCCATCTGCTATGTAGCTACTGCCCTTTTGTGGTAAATATATGTAAAAGTAGGACAAGGGACCAGTCTACGCTGGCAGGGTGCATCACACCATTCAGAAAATCGTCGTCTGTCCAATGAGAGCTGAGATTCTCAGGAAGAGACTAAGAGGTAACCAAAGTTATCCTGCACAAAATAGTGAGTGCTGAATGTTCAAGGCATTATTATTCCATTTTTATTGACAATATGCTTGTTAATTCTTGCCCGCAAATATTCTGACCAAGCATTCTTCTTCAAGCACTGCACTGCATGAATAGTAGTCCGAGTTTCTTCTGACCTTTGCCACCCCATTTTTGATATTTGGACATTTATGTTGGAGTGTAGGGTCAGAGTCCATTCCCTATCGAAAAGTTGGAATTCGCCGACACCGTTTGGTGTCGGCATAGGGTAGCCGCTTACTAACCGTCCTAGCAAACTTTAACGACTTTTCATCGAGATATACCTGCATGAAATCGATAGGAATATGATTTATTTTCTAAGAAATAGCGAGTGTATCATTCGTTATATCTTTAATCCGCTGAAAGACGAGATGCAACTATAGCATTGATGAAATTTGACCTGGAACTCGCCATTTGCATTCCGAGTCACATGACTATACAAATCTCGCAACCTACATGCCAATGACATCAGAGGTCCAATAGTCACGTGATATCAACAATAAACCATTTCGAAAGTTGTACATAGAATTCGAAAATATTAATTAGAAGTCACGTAATACTTGTACATAAATATAATGCACACTTAATTCTCAACATATTTATTCTGAGAACAACGACTACAAACCTGTCGGTATCGCAGCAAGGTGTAGAAAACCAGATTCATCAAGTACTAAGCATGTGTTAGCGATGTATTTTGTTGGTATCACGTGACTACCTCTTTGACCTGTGCTCTCCGCTTGTTGAATCTGTTTGTTTGTTGTTTTTTGTTTTTTTCAAGCTGCTGCAACATTTACAGATTTCTGGTCGTTGTTTCCAGAATAAATATTTTTAGAAGTTTATGTTCTTTTATTTTTCCATAAATATTACGTGACTTTCATTTATATGTTCGATTTGTTTTCCTGCAGCAACATTAGAAATGGTTAAATGTTGATAGGACGTGACTATTTGAACTCTGAAGTCATTGACATGTGGGTCGCGAGATTTGTGTAGTCATGTGACTCGGAATGCAAATGGAGAGTTCCAGGTCAAATTTCATCAACGCTATAGTTTCGGCTAGTCTGTCAGCGAATTATGGATATAACGAATGCTATACTTGCAATATCTGAGAAAATAAATCATATTTGTATCGATTTCATGCAGGTATATCTCGATGAAAGGTCGCTAAAGTTAGTTAGGCGGTTAGTAAGCAGCTACCCTATGCCGACACCAAATGGTGTCGGCGAATTCCAACTTTTCGATAGGGAATGGACTCTGACCTACACTCCAACATAAATGTCCAAATATCAAAAATCGGGTGGCAAGGGTCAGAGGAAACTCGGACTACATGAATAGGTATCGATCGTATTACAAACCAAATTAACCCCACCCGAACCATTTATCTATTCCAATAGTGCATTCGAAAAATACAAGTATGCACTGAGGTCATGAAAACTGGTTTATTACAAAATGTTGAAACTTAATGTAAAATAATGGAACAATACAACTGAATAAACTTTCATTCATATAAATCATCACTGTCACGTTTGCTAAGCCCCAGGTATAAAGTCGTGTATAAGTCGGGATATTGCTGCCGCCATGTGTTTGATGTCTAAACATTGCCGCGGGCTAGTGTTACTCTCTTATGCAAGGTTACCGTGACCCACCAGAGGACCCGGAATCTTGAGTTGGCGTAGGCAATAGATTGCTCGCCTCTAAACAAAGGCTTGTACTTACCACATCTACGTGTTAAGAGGTTAGGTTAGGATCAAAGGGAAGTCCGCGGGGTGAACGGGGCGTGTTCTCATCCGTCCCCACGTTGACAGACAGCGAGAAGGACATTCTCCGCTAAGTTTGATTGGATCGGGTCACAGAGACATCTAATCAGAATTGAGACAGAGGGTGTGATTATAATTTAGATCCGAATTATAACTTTCAGAACTCTAAGGAAATGTTAGTCGCCTGGGCAGATTGTTGCACAAATAGGGTTACTCCGAAAAAGCCACTCGTAATTTGGCGGTAAAACTTAGAAACAGATTCTAAGGAAAGACAAAGCTTCAAAAAGGAAGCTTTTTAGGGGACATAACTTCCGGTTCAGTTGAGTCCCGAGTCTCCAAGAGTCGACAAGGGTCTAGTTGGTGGACAGAAGGTGGGTAGAAGGTGGAGAAGGAGGAAAAGGAGTATAGAGAAGTCGAGGAGAGGGAATATAGAGAAGTCGAGGAGAAGGAGAAGGAATTTGGAGAAAAAATCAAGGAGGAAGAGGAGAAGGAATTGGGAGAAATAGGAGAGAATAATACCACAGATGAGTAGAATACAAGGACAGGTGGAAATCTATCTCACACTACTAATCAAGTGATGCAATAGGCTATTAAAGGGTCGAGCGGAAGGAGTGTACTTGGTAAATTTGAATCATTTGACTATTGAATTGTTATTAAATTATTATTCATTGAATTTCACCCTTTTTGTATATTTAACCATTTAACCGTCGGCATTGCTGACTGGGGGCTCGGAGCTTTACGTCTATCTTTCACTAATTTAACTTCCAACCAAAATCGAGCCTGGGTGGGACTTGTACAATAGTTTCAATAAAATATTGGGAGCACGCCACCCCAATCCAACCATAACCTACAGTTCTCCACAATCACACACATATATACACACACACAACCGTACAAGTCTGCAGTATCTCACCACAACCGCTACAAGTCTGTAGTATCTCACCATCCCCACTCCTGGGCAGAACTCGCACATAATGGCTGAAAATGACAGTACTGCTTAGTGCCATTTTAAACAAACACTCTGTACTTTTTTAACTAGGATCGTTGTGATTAATACAATGAAAAAGTTGGTGATGACACAGCTGGAAATAACAAATTTAAATCTATTTCATTACTGACAATGCATTTTTGTATTACTTCACCATCTTGAACTGTCACTACTAATAATGGCCACTCAACAGTGTGTGCCTAGCCTGTACATGTGTGTACGTGCATGAGTAGTGCATATTTGGCATTTAATACATTTTCAGAAAAGATTCTGTCTTGTTTGCAGATGATTCCACTCTTCGTTGACAAAAATCGTTATATTCTGAAAGAATTCGGATGTACCATCAGATCTGTGCAGACCTATGCATACCATTCGCAACGATATTCACGTGCCGCTGCAAGGATATACAAATACCAATTTGTTAGTGTTTTTTGTTCGTGTAACTTTATATTTTAACCTTTGCATCTGAAATTTTACTGTTGTAATACTCACATTTCTCATTTTATTAGAGCTGAAAGTTGGGCTGAGTGTGGATCGGAGAAACTTCCAGTGATCCCCTTGCGCATGTGTAATCGCAGAGTTGAAAAATTTTGTGGTCTTTAGTGTTTTCTGAAATTAAGCAAAGTTAAAAAAAAAAACTGTTCTGACGGACCGGATTTCTCACAATGTCTGTTATGCTTTCTTGATAGATTGGATGCATGTATGTATGTATGTATGTATGTATGTATGTATGTATGTATGTATGAGAAAAGATTAAGTACTGAAGGTTTTACCTAACTTTACTCTGTAGCCAGATCATATCTAATAACTTATTATAGTATTAAGTGCTTTGAAAGCAGGGATTTGGCTTCGAGTGGTCCCTGAGTTGTCAAAAAAGAGAGTGAACAGAGAAACCTTAAAGTCCAAGAACTCAATCTAACATGTGACTGTTCAGGATCTCAACCACAGAACATTTATGAACCATTGCCTATGGCTTGACAACCTCGCTATCAATGGAAAAAATAGATAACATCCTGTTTTCATTTTATTTGGTTCACTCTCTGTAAAGACAATATTATTTCTGAATCTGTCGCATAAACCAGACTATTTTCAATGGAGGCTTGAACATGTGGTTATAAATCTTTTCTCCTAAGGTATACTTACATCTATAAAAAAGACTTGATTTTGTACAAATAAATTTACTTGTACGCACAAATACCGCCAATCTATTAGTAGTCTATTCACCAGCTTAAAATTTGAAGACCGCACAGAATAAAGCATGCAGACATGAGAACAAAAATATGGATGAATTTGTTTCTTTTTTATAAATCTCAATAGATTGTCCATCTACTGTCTTTCACATTAAGTATCACAACTGTTGTTACTCCATATGAAAAATGTCCATCATTCTTAAATTAAAAGAAATATCTTTTTACTGAACTTGATGAAGGTCTTTTTGTGACATAGCTATATAGTGAGTGAGGTAGCATTTGTGGGGTTTGATTGAAAGGTCACAAAGCAAATCATGTAAAACAACAGCTAAAGTCGAAATGATCTGATCAATAAAATGGCCAAATGCAATCAAAATATCTATATTTAAACGTATGCAAATTGCAAAATAAGGAATATTAGAATAGTAAAATTAGAGATAAAAGCTAGTTCATTTTGAGGTAAGGTTTTACCTAAAATTTTGCTATAATCATTGTTTCATGAAATTGTAGTAGCTATTTATATCATTGGTTTTCTTGTCTGATCGGCTGCATTTATCTCTAAACTTCCTCTAAATGTCTCAATCAATCGGGTTTAAAACAAAATTACAGAAAGCCTGAAGTGATCCAATTGCTTGTGATGCAGGACGGTAAGACTGGAATCGGCATATATTTTACAAATGGAACGAACTTTATGTCACGATGCTCCATGTCAAATAATTTAATTTTATGTTGTTTTTTAAAGGTATTTTTAATTTCTCATCTGGTTTTTTCTAAATGCAGTCATACTTTAATGATGGAACTACTCTATTGGTACAGACCCATATGGTCTCGAAACCAGAATGAAAACATACATTTTGGTTCAAATGGGTCAACCTGTTTTTGACCAATCTGATTAAAATCATATCTTTGCTGTCCTACGTGAAGTAACAGTGGATATATAATTTTAATCAAATTGGTTTCTGATAAAATTTCGAAAAAGCAAACCATGTTACAGGACAGCAGACTCGCAATGAACAAGGTAACACTGTCACCAGATGCTGCATGCTGGACAGAAGGCTTTACCGTCAGCTCACATGGTTTCAAAGCCCAGCTCACTATTAATTTGCTGTGAAGGTTATTTAAGATTCTAAAACGAGTTTCTATGCGCTATGACACACAATTTAAAGTGTAAGTTTTCAATCATCAGTCACACATCCATTCCTATACCAATATATGAATACACATGTAGATATGAATACATTCATGGCTCTGTAGATCAATACAAACCAGGAGTACTGCTACTGAAATAATGATCACAAAAATAGATGTTACACTAATCCTATGTAAAACTATTGGATACTTATTAATGTAGTTTGTATATTTGTTTCAGGTACACCTAAAACTAATGGTCAAAAGCATACGAGTATAAGAATATATTGAACTGGATAATAGTTTGGGATATGCTGACAGCCCTAACGTACCGGTATATCTGTAAACTCGGAAAACTGCTTGACCAGCATCTGTTTAATCATTTCTGAGTCCGTCACAATAAGCTGAGGAATAATTCCTAAGAATGTCCTGAATAATAATAATAATAATAATAATAATAATAATAATAATAATAATGACTGATGATGATGATGATGATGATGATGATGATGATGATGATGATGATGATGATGATTAACATATTGTAATAAACCTTGGGTGTGTACTATTTGCATTTGTTATGTATATGTAATTTAATTACTTGTTTGTAAGTTTTAAATTCTTTTTTATTTTATTTTATTCCATTACATGTTATTGTATTGATAACTTTGTCGACTGGATTTGATATTTTTTTTTTAGAAATTCAGTTCAGTTTTGTTTGACCTGATAAACAACCAGTAGTTGAAACATTGTATCCAGTTTCTGACCTTGATTCAGAAATCAGATAGTGTTCTAGTAAACAACTTTTAAAAAAAAAAATAATTTTTATTCATTCTAAGAATAAGATTCATTTAGTGGAATCAAGGCCATACCTAGAGTACGTGATAATTAGCATGTAAAAATTATTCTACATTGTTCTAGATGGTGATCACGTGACCCTCATACGGGAATCTGTTTTGCGTCTCAACTTACTGTATAACTGTTTTCTTGAGAAGAACTAGGCAGTTGGGCTAAAAATCTTCGACACTTAAAGGTGTCTTGTTGTGACCAGTTTGAGTTGAATTTATTTTTTATGGAATTATTGATTCTTTCCCTGGAAAATACTAGCGCTCATACAGAAATTCTTGGACAAGAAATTTATCGAAATTTATTCAGAAATTCTAAACTGGAATATTATTTTCTGTGATTCAACAAAGAACAGTTGACACGGCAACACTTTGAAGGTCACGACATACGTCATCGCCCCCCATTTTGATTTCATCGGGACTCGAACACAGATTCATTTAGAACTTTTCATTGATAGGACTTCTGTTTTTTAATTCTTGGATTAATTTTGGATTTGATTCATAAACCGTAAGTCCTTTTTCTCATTTTTACCTTGTTTTTCTAGGGAAATAAATTAATTGTTAAATTTTACAAAGCTTGTTGTCTTCACTCTTTTCTTGTTACTTTTGTACGAGCCTAGATACGTAACACATTTATGTCTCCATTTTACAGCATTGTTAGACTTTAGTGATTATCTGCTGATAATGGGGAGTTGGTGTTCGGAAGACATTTTTCAAACCTAAGTATCCACTTTCTAGGAGCAGACGTCACAATGTTGTTTATGACTGCAATGGGTTAGTTTCGTGAAATGGGCCCTCCCTAATTTCTTAACGTAGAGAATTCTCTGGATATCTTTAGGTATAAGTGTTTATTATTTTCAGATAGGAATATTTCTTTTTATTAGAGGTTTGAGTACCTTGTGTAGCTCATTGCACGAAGTACTAATATTCGGTTCAAAACTTACTAATTAATCGTACAAATCTGAAAAAAGAGGAAAACTATGCAAGTGTCAAATTAGAATTTCGCTATGTGTGGTCATTTGGTGATTAAAGAAAACTACTGTAGTGTTCGTGCGTTTATGAAACTTTCAGTTGAAAACAACTGTTGCCATAAGGTCCTTGGAAATAGGGGAAAACAACTGACCTCAATCCACGTTCACGCAGGTGTTTGATTTGCTGAGTATGGGAGCCACTGCGTGTAACAATATATATGCTAATGTTGAACAGATACAGATTTTAAACGAATGAGTCTGTATAGAGTTTTATTGTTCCATCACCCCTTTAAAATGTCGTGCCAAGTTCTTCCAAACAGGTACAAGTTTATCTTTATTCCCATGAAAAGCTTAATAGTCACTTTTTGCATCACATCTTTGAATCTATACTAATCACTTTCTGAGTGTCTTGTTGAGAGAGAGAGAGAGAGAGAGAGAGAGAGAGCATAGCAATTTCCATATATTCGCGTCATCTCCGTATCCATACCATGAACACCCTGAAAAAAGTAAAGAAATAACTTATAAAAAGAACAAATATAAGTGATAATATTGCTGTTTATTTGACCTGTCCTGCAAATGTGAGATTCTTTCCCGCATGAGAATACGAATAAAGTTTTCCCATAAATTGTGCCAGGTTAACTTGAAATGCAAATTTTAACATTACACGGGTTTCCACAAGGGCTGTTGAAATTATCTAGAATCCTTGCTCAAGAGTTTGAACCCATGTTTCTATGTCTACTGGTTAAAGTGCTAGGCCAAATAGACTGCGACCCATTTCCTCATGGGATCATTCATTTAAAATTACTTTGACACACCTGCTTATCTGACCAGCCGGTTTAAAAGCTCAGCTTTTAAATCTGTCATGCAGTTCATCAGGGACCCTAACTCGTAAAAATCGGATAAAACATGTAAATTTACTCAGTGTCAAATTTATTCGATAGTTTGTTGGAATGAAAAGTCACTTGAAATCAAACAAAAATGTCAACGCTTTTTAGTGTCCATAAGATAACAAAAAGGTTTCATATCATG
Organism: Megalonaias nervosa; assembly: GCA_016617855.1. NCBI lineage: Eukaryota > Metazoa > Mollusca > Bivalvia > Unionida > Unionidae > Megalonaias > Megalonaias nervosa. The sequence continues at coordinate 12,404 of JAECUM010018632.1, read as the reverse complement.
TAAAGTGTCTGAGGTCGAAAGAAAGTTGACCAAAAAGAAATAAGAAAAACAACAAATAACAAATACTAATATTTGTGTGATGACGCTTCTTTATCTTTTACATTAGAAACAAAATTTTGAATGCTTGGGTGTTTCCGTGTCATCACTTGCACATTTCGAGCGATCTAATGGCCACAAACTTTATTTGGTTTTGAAAAGGAGCAGTGTTCATCATCGATTTCATCCGAAATCTGATTCAAGTAAAACTTTGAAGCACTTAGAGTTGAAATCGCAGCAAACATGTCGATATAAGTGTATCCATTTGCCAACATTGTGTCGACCAAGGGCCATAACACTGAGCATAAGGATAAAATGTGCTTCATACCAAACCACAACCTGATTAAAATTAAATCTCCACTGTCCTAGGTGAAGATCTGACAGCGACCGCTAAAGGGTCATGTTCAGTCATGACCTTGAATTAGTCAATGGAAATGCGGCTTTCAAAAATCAGAAAGTGAATCAAATCGTTTGAAACGTCTCCCAAACGCAAAGATATGAGACTTCATCAGATTGGCTGATAAAATTAGCAATTACTATAATATCATAGGTCACCAGAACATGACTCCTAAGTAGTCACTGTCAGATCTACACCCAGGACAGTGAAGATATGATTTTAATCAGACTGCACCAACCGATACTCAAACTGGATACAGATTGAAACAAGCTATGGTTGAAATTAAACAACAATTGTACACAGCTAGTGTTATTGAAGCTAATCAAAGTCTGATGAATGGACCCAGTTGATAATTATGCCAATATACTCCCACCCCACTAGCTTAAGATGCTGTATTAGAAAAAACGTCAAGATACCTTCCTTATTAAATGATGTATGTGACCCACGAAAGGAATGGGTATTGGCCCTGGTACTCCCAGCCCCTTGATGTATCGCTGCTTGTGAATGGTGTACCTGTGGCAAAATTGGGATAAAAAATACAGTTTTTAACTTCAGTGATTTTATATGTTTACTTAACGTTTGTCTTAATGAGTGGATTAAATTCTTAAATGATTCAAGATTTTTAAATGTTGAAATCTTCTGAATAAATCATAAATAATGCTTGGAAGACGAATATTAATCATCACTGAATTTTATTTTACTTTTATTTGTTTGTCTATGTCTACATAAAAGTCGAATTGTCACTGGAAAGTCATTGAGATAAATGCAGATTACGCTCAAGATTATTAGTTACAAATCTGAACTTTTAAAGTTCATGCACGGATTTTAAGTATGTTATGCCAATTAGAGAGTGTTTGACCAGCTCGGCCAAATCTAATACCACAACTAGCTTTAACATTTCTTCAAATCTTCAACTGTAGGGCAGCCCAATGTTGAATCCTAAAATTTTGTAAGCAATACACTGTATGACATGATGAAAGCTGTATCGAGTGATCAATGATAGATTATGACACAATGAAAGCTGTATCGCGTGATCAGTGATAACATATGACACGATGAAAGCTGTATCGAACGATCATTGATATGACACGATGAAAGCTGTATCAAGTGATCAATGATATAACATGACACTGTAAAAGCTGAATCGATAGATGACTGATATAACATCACTGACATAACATGACACGATGAAAGCTGTTTTGAGTGATGGCTGATAATACATGACACAATGAAAGCTGTATCAAGTGATGACTGATATAGCATGACACAGTGAAAACTGTAGCGAATGATGACTGATTATAACATGACATGCTATATGCTGTAACGAGCGACGACTGATACAACTTTGCGTAATGAAAGCTGTATCGAGTGATGAATGATATAACAATGACAAAAGCTGTATTGAGTGACGAATGATATAACATGACATGGTGAAAGCTGTAACGAGTGATGACTGATATAACATGACACGGTGAAGATTGTATCGATTGATGACAGATACAATATGACATGAAAGCTGTAACGAATGATGAATGACATAACATTACACGATAAAAGCTGTATTGAATGATCAATGATATAGCATGACACGGTGAAAGCTGTATTGAGTGATGAATAATATAACATGACACGATAAAAACTGTATCGAGTGATGACTGATATAATATGATGAGTAATGAATGATATAATGAAGATGGTCTTCATTTCGCCCACTTAATGTACCAAAAATTGAAATATAGTAAAGTTTGTGTTGTCCTTTGACTACAAAATCATTTATTTTAAGAAACTCTAAGAAAAAATTCACCATATCTTAGCGATACATGCGTTCTTGTTTTTTACAGGTGAATTATTACTTTTGGTTTTTCAAGTTTGGTTTCAACAAGACAACTTTAAATATCAGAGTGATTGTTAAAATGATGAAAACATATGCCGAAGATGACATTAATTTAAAATCATCCTAAATACCTTTCATAATATATTTATTATATTAATTCATTTTCCGACTCTTCTAACTCACTAAAGCTTCCGTTTCTTCTCCATTACAAAGAGTCAGCTCATGCTTCTTTCTAATTCATCAATCTTTCTCTATCAAACTTTTTAAATTCGTTTGGAAACAGATTGTAATTTTTTTTATTGAAATGTGTTGTCTATTTGGCTAAACATTCCTCAGTGGCATTGCATTTGAAACTGTTGTATTTCCCCTTATTTTCTTCTTTCGTGTCGTTGAGCTTTTTATTGTAGTATTTGCTGGTAAAAACTTTACATATTATAATTCTTTAAGGTATTCTAGGAAAGACTTGCAAGTTACAATCCTTTACAGTCTTCTAGGTTCTTTGGATGTTTTTCTTTAACATGCATTTGTTAAATTCCACAAGTCCTTAGATACGTGACGGCAATATGGGCGTTGTTTAGGCACTATTTACACACATGCCCTTAGCTATGTGATGACTGTATGCGCGTTGTTTAGGCACTATTGAGAAGCCAGGTAAATAAAATCGAGTTACAAAATATCGACATTTGATTTACTAATGACCACATAAGAGTACAGGAAGTAAAATACTAATGTCACTTACTGTCACTTTTATTACTAAACGACAGTAACGGTGCGAAACAGTTTGAAACTTATGAAACTTTTCTCACTAGAAAAAGCACAAATTACATGGTGTATTAATTAGATGTATCTGCGAGAGAAATATCTATTGAAGAAAATATAGTATAATAAATCAATATTTCAGGATGGTTGAGGATACTGTTGTGTATTTTTGTCGTACTCAAAAACCACTGTATGATATGTTACAAAATTCAAAGCACGAAATACTATGCGTTTAAAGGAATTTCAGAATTTGAGAAAAGGAACGATATGTGGATGCGATGCAAAAGGTGTGCAGGTAAAGCAAGCAAGGAATGCTGTTATGTATATCTATGCTGTGTGTTTAACTTTTTTTCATGATTGAAGATGGTGCGGATCATTTTGTAAACAACATATTATTACATTATATAACTTTTGTCCATGAGTGTAGACTAATCTTTACGATAATTTTTGTAAACATCTTTACTTGGATTTGAGTTCAGGACATTGGTTTCCGATGTAAGGGACCTGATCTTATTTACAATTTAGAATGTTCAGTACTCTTGCCCCTTATCCTGGTCCTCTTATTGTGTCTTACGTTTTAATATTAAGGTTGTTTACATCAGAATTATTCATTCATATCCTAATATCTATCAAGTGGAATCAGTCTTTTAGTCGTGTTCCATTATAAATTGAGAGGATTTATTTATTTAAAGTATTCATTGGAATTACGAAACGCTCATTGACTTTAAGACTAAATCAGTATTTTAAATTATTGTGAATTCATTCAATTGCATTGTTCTGGATTATATTATTGTGATGCATCATTCAAGACTACTGGCACATTAGCACATCCAAGGCTACTAGCACATCAGCACATTAAAGATTGGAATGCATTCGTAACACCACTGGAATTCATTAAAAACATTTGGACTGGTGATAAAGCTTCCAGGACTATTTGGGATTTAATTCAAAACACTAAGTTCGCTTCGAATTTTGACTTTGTATTCGACGGAAATAAATCAGTTATTCAATTATACAAAACCTGTTAGTCTTCACTTTTTAGCTGTTACTGAGTTTAGGACAATAGTGGTAACAATGCAAAATGAAAAATATAGTGGCAAAGATTTTTAAAACAACTACATACATATGCGAATATAGAAGAATGGTACAAATCTGTTATGTCAATCCACATTATCAAAATCGTAAGGTCTTGTTTTATTTACTAATAGAAATTGCGAAGCAGTAATTATTGGATTCTGGCAGAAAAACTGATTAATCCCTTGTTATATAGATATCAAGGTTTTTCAAATATGGTAAATCTGAAACAACTATCACTGAATTCTAAGAGAAAAAAATCATGCCTGAACTGAGAGAACGGCCAAAAAGAGAGAGAGACTGAAAACAAAAATTGCGGTTAAAAAGAAAACATGAGTTGAGCGAAAACAGCATGCACGCGCTATGAGAAGTTTAAAGGCTAAATTCGTACATTTGAATCAGAAGGAAATAGAACAACAGGGCGAGGATGAGAAGGAAAAGAAGAGATAAAACGCATTGCTCGACGTGTACAAAGATGGAAACAAATCCAGGTAACAAGAAATTTCTTAACAAGATTCTTAGTACATAAATTCAAAGGAGGTAATGGCCAAAACTTCTGTATATCTTTCTAATAGGTCGAACCACATGCTAAGGATGTCCCTACGTGCGAACTCGAATAATTTAACTTGGTACTTTGTCCCTTTAAAACTCCCTTTATCCTTATCAAATTCATGTCACCTACCTACGTACAGTAGCGCGTATTCAGGTCAGCCACTTGCAACACTGTTGCCATTATTCCTCTAGTGTTGAGTACAGTGACGTCATTGAAGCTGGAAAGTTTGAGACTATAAATATAGACTTGAGTTTTTCCACAGGTTGTAGCTATAAATATATACAAGGGTTTTTAAACAGGAACGTCACACAAGTTCAGGCTATAAATAGAAAGTGGGCTTTTCCAAAGGAATTTTCTAAAATGTAGCTAAAAATAGATGGAAGGATGAGAAAAAGAAGATGATGAAGAAGAAGAAAAATGTCCTGGAGAAGATGAGGAGTTGGTGAAGAAGAAGGAATGACAGAAATTAGAAGAATCTCAAAGGCCCTTTTCAGGGCCACTCCATTGCCTCGAAAAGATTTACTCTCTCTTGCCTAAAAAATGTTTAGTCGATTTTATATTTTATGTGTGATAGATTTATGTTCATCAATCCAATATGTTTGCGTCCTATGTCTCTGTCTCTCTGTCTATGTCTCTATTGTGTTTGTCCCTATCACACCCTTGACCCTATATAGACCCACTCACCCTGTTCCCTTGAGGCTAAACAGTCCTACCCTGTTCCATTTTCTGTTTTGAGGCTATAGTACAACCCTCCAAATTTAACATAGAGGTCTAGGTAGGGCTACGGTATCCACATATACTACTACTTATGTGTGTTTCTGTGTAAGGGTATAGTAGTGTTTCTATAAACATTGCCATACCCTTCTTTATGGTTTATAATTATGGTAGGATTGTATAGGACTAATGTATGTTCATTTTAACATAATCACAAGGTATGTGTCATGCGAAGATGTCACTCCGTCTCTCTGTTCCTCTATTGTTCATTGGCACATGAATGTGACCTCCTTGACCTTTCTCCTTAGGCTAATACAGTCCTACCCTGTTACCATTCTTCTGTTTTGAGGCCTCTGTACTTCACCATTTATGTTTCAAGAGAAAATCTGTATATAACATAGATTTTGTTTGATTTCGGTTTGACGCAAGCTTTAAAAGTTTCATAAGATGTTTGGAATTTACCTCCTCTTTCATTTTGCGAATGCTATAGATGTGTTACTTTGTCACCCGCTTCGATTGCACAAGTTTCGAGCAGCCAGTCAAGACCATGGAAGAGATCAGAGTATGTCTATTTAATAAATGGAAGCAAAACAGCTCTTACTCCCGAACAAACTTTAATTTATCAAGCAATTAAATTTCAGATTTAGTCTCTGCACTAGAAGATACATATATATTTTGGTGTCTGCTGCTGGACTGGTTGATTCACTACACCTATGATTTGGATGTTGAATTTGTAGATAAGTTGCTCTTGGATTTAATTGCTTTAACGGAAGAGCAGAAGCAGCAATTTTTTTTGAAGAATTCCAAATTTCCATCATACATCAACTTCGAGCATAACAGAAACTTCAGCATCAGCATCCTGAAATATGATGTTGTGCATCGCTGTCTTGGTCTTGCGTGAAACTTTAACCACCCCAACTAGCTTGACAATATGTCCAGTATGATTTGAGTAAAGCATCCGATTTTCCCAGATCTAATGGTACTTTAATCTGTTTTAGTGTCTAGAGCGAAATGGTGTTGCATTTTGCATCGGTGTCAAGTTGTAACTTTATTGATTGCCCATGTACGTCTACTCCCGGGATCGAATTATCTTGTTTCAGCTGTATTCACATCGTAAAGCCGTACTCCGATAAAATGTTCCTCTTCCTTCTCAGAATAGTTTTCATATGGTTCAAATGAATGTATCTTCCTTGACGTTGCATCCTTAGTTTTGCATTCGTTAATAAAATGGATCAATTAGAATATTTCATACACTGTTTTCCATTTTCTGAGGATGTCGACTTCTTGTCATACTGGTTACCATATACACCACAATTACATACAGTTTTATCATGTTTTCTCTTTACCCCACCCTAAGTTGTACGGTATTTAGTGTTGGAATAGGAGGTTGAAACTAAAGAGTTTGTCCTTTACATGGATAACATCGTATTGTCTTCTGGTCTCCCATAGTTCTTAACTGTATCTGCAACAATTCATAGGTTCTAGGTATGTCAAAAGTTTTTTTTTCCAATATCAACTCGGTTCCTTTGTTGATCAACTTTTTATCTGATTTTAGCTGTGTTCACACTATTGTATCTTTCACCATTTCACCTGCATCTCTGTTCACTATTATTTCAATTTAGAAAATCGTATATAACATAGATTTTGTTTGATTTCGGTTTGACGCAAGCTTTAAAAGTTTCATAAGATGTTTGGAATTTACCTCCTCTTTCATCTGTGACTTCCCATGCAGTATAGATAGATGTTCAAAAAGATGTTCCTGCCTTTTTCCTCAACACATATCATTAAGCAGTCAAATTTTTCCAGCAGTTTTTTTTTTTTTCCTTTAAAGGTTCCTCCGAAATTAAATTATATTTAAAGCTCTGCTATCATGTTGATAAGTCGATACTTTCTTGGTCAATTAACCGCGAATTTCTTGCTAATCATTCGACTGTGAAATAACTTTAGTGTGTTTTCTGTTTTTCACACTTCGATGACTACCGGAATCCTTTATGTACTCTAGAATTTTTTTGACACCAATTAACGAACATTGTGCCAGAATGGCGGAGGAGGAAATTTATTTAGTTACATACGTGATAAATAATAAAAATCCGACACCGTCCATACACGCTTATAAGTCGAGTCCAACTAAAAGCAACATAGATCCTGATCTTCCATATCACAATACGCCTGCAGATTAGGGTCTATGTTGTTTGTTCTAATCATTACTCCTAACAAATTGCACAGATCCAGATTTGCTGGCGTATTTTGCGCCGGCAGATCTGGGTCTGTGCAGTTTGCAGTTGGTTCATCTTATCAGCGGGTACATACGGTATGCTCGTTGACACCATAGGACTGATAAAGTGCTGATCATGGAAAAAGATGCTATGAAATATTGTTTAAAGGAAAGCCTTGGTAACTATGGAACTGGGTTTCCAAAATATAGTACGTGTCCATTTTATAGTTTTAGTGTTCATTTTACTTGTCAATAAATCCATTTTAAGATTAGCATTGTATTTATTCTTTTATAATAAGTTAACCTGGTTTCATTTTAAACGAATCTATTCATTATTTCTATTCACTGGTATTAGTTACATTTGGAATTTAATTTAGATTAGCTTAGCCTTTCCACAGAAAAAGAGGATGTCATATTAATAGTCAAAGGCTCCTAACTGACCTGTATCATGACCAGTACCAAACAAACTCCCTTTTAGCAGCAGAGAGGCTGAATTCTAGGTTTAGGAGGGTCCGTTCGCAAAAATAAAGGGTCCTATGGAAGCTGAGAACAAAAGTCAACAACGTCAAACCGAAACCTCTAACCAAACATATTTCCATACGTCGGAAAAATACACCGCAATAACGAAATCATCCGGGTTAGCTCATTTTTGTTACTCCCCACTGACGTATTTTTTTTTTCCGCCTAAAAAAATTCAGCACGCACATTTTGATGTCAGTACTCCCAATGAAGTTCATCAAACAGATATTTTGTTTTTACCTCAAGATACTATTAAAACACGTAAATGTCGATCACGCACATACAAATACGCGTTAACTGTCGTTGGCCTTGCAAGCAGGTATAAGAAGCAGAACCGCTATCAACTAAAACAGCAACTGAAGTTGCATCTGCGTTTGAACGAATTTATCAACGAGGACCCTTGCAATGGCCACAACTATTACAGGCTGATCCTGGCAAAGAATTTCATGGTGCAGTATCGTCGTTGATGAAGCAACATAATGTCAAAATCAGACGAGGACATACCGCAATTCATCGCGATCAGGCAATCGTTGAACGATTTAATCGAACACTTGCTGAGAGATTATTTGGATACCAGTATGCGAGGAAATAATTCAGTCAGATACGAGATCTCGCAAATGGGTTGCAAGATTACCAAGTGTGATAGCTGCGTTAAATAATGAAATTACTTAACTTCTATGAAACCCACCGTCGCGATTACAAAGAAACATATACCTGTACAACAACGTGACTTTTCGAAACAGCCAGTGTTAGGTAATGTGATTGTCAGATATTTATATGAACCCGGTGAACTCGAAGGGGGTAGAGAAAGAGCAATTGATCCTATCTGGAGTGTGACCACACATACAATTTCCAGCCTGGTTAGATCCACAGGTAGACCTGCAATATATAGACTAGATTCAACTGCTCCTCAACGTGGGTTTGTACGCGAACAATTACAAGTAATTCCTGAAGACACACAATTACCACCGCGTTCACTTCTGTAAACTGGCACCCCTACGTCGATTACATTCAAGACAGGCCATCATCACATTTTCGCGTGTGTGACCAAGACTACTATTAATTTTATCTACGGTAAACTGTCTTGGATTATTATTCGAATACTGCCACAACATATTACAGTTACAACTTGTACAGTGATTATTCTGTCGTTGTTTCAGTGTCATAAATTCAACGTCGAGATCGAAATCGCGGTTACTTTTTTGTCACATTGTCGATACCCAGATAATTTTTTCTTGACAACTTCATCGTTGACGATGTCAGAGATTATATTATCATTGTCTATGATAACCCTGTGCAGTTGAGATATTCTTCTGACTCGAGATACCGCAAGAAAAATTAAATTTGACCATTCGATCCGATCATCAATAATCCAAATATTTGTATCAGAAATAATTAATCCTTGTGATGAATGAATCGTTATAGCGTATCCTAACGTCCATGGATATTTATCCATCGTTAACGCGCTCGTAACAACACTGACAGGAACTAAAACAATATCATTAAGTACAAGTTTTTGTTTCTCATTAGTTCCTGGAATTTCAATTTCGATATTTTGTTTTCGTGTATCTGCTGGGCGATAACACAATGGTACAGGTAGATTTGAAAACATTTCTTTGTGTTTAGATAATAATTTCTCTTGCAGTGTATCTCTGACTATCTTTCTACTTGCAACTATCAAATCAACTGGTCTCCATAAATTCCAAAAATCATTCATAGTAGTTCTGGAATTACTCTACGCATTATTTCACATTGTATTCTATCTGGCTGCAGTCTGATTAACTTTTTCAATTCTTTCAGCGGTTCATCAATAGCTCTATGATCATCATTTATTTCTTCGTAATAATCTACAAACGTGCATAACCGTTCGTGTGGAGATTGTCCAGCAAAAGCTGGTGGTTGATCATGATCGCACACATTATTACAGCTGTATTCTTCGATAACAGCCACGTAAGAAACATTTTTAATACTTCCAGTGACACTGTACAAATTTCGTCCCAGATAATAATCTTGGGAATATATTTCTCAACCATCCGCGATGAAGTCCATGCGTCTCCGTACCATCTGAAGAAGGTATGATACATCTGTGATTTTACCCCTAGTTCGTTCATTTCTCTGGCGAGTCTATGTGTGGGTGTCAGCACAATCATATCTGAACTTCTAAATAATTCAATCGCGCGTGTTTTTTTTACCAGAACCACCACACCCATTAAGATAAACGGTTTTATGCCTGGCTACAGGATCAAACACAGATGGCGCTGTCGATGCTGGTATTTAATTGTTTTTCTTGTAATACTTTTCCGCAATTTCAACGTCGGCAGATTCAGAATAACTAAATATGTTTTTGGTTTTATTCTCCATGACCCCCATTCACCAGTGCCAAGTAATGCATCTAGCAAATCCAAATATTTTTTATTTGTATAAAAGGAATCTGTGGCAACTCTAACCGCGGTATCAACAAATCTGTTTATCATCGATAATAAGTTTATTGAAACGTACACGAGCATCGAAGATCTTAAATGAGTAAATTGCGGCCACTCGCCATCGGTGTAACTCACAATTGTATCTAATTTAGTTCCGTTCGACAACCAAGCATCATTTCGGTTCACAAACGTACCTTTCTCCGTTGTATCAGCAATTATAAAATCGAGTTCTGCATCGTCCATGATCAACCTGGTACACGTTCGTGTATGATCATACGCACCACCCTGAGTAAACTTACCAATTATTTTTTCTGCTTAGATCCTTTGCAACTTTTTCATTATCTTCCTTGTTGTATCCGGATACAACATTAATAAGTTTAACAACTTCATCCTCGTCAAGATTGGGAAATTTTTCTCTGACATCGCTTTCTGCATCAAACTTATCTGGTTCTGGCAACCAAACTTGTTTCTGCGAATGATACGATATTATCCCGCCACTTACTTTCAACGATATCAAAATTTTTACATCAAGCATGTATCGTAACAACACAATAGGAGCCCAGTGTTTTTATGAGAAATATCTTCCAAACCACGCATAAACAATCGGATGAAGTTCTCGTGCTAATTCAAATGAATCCACATAGGCGAATCCAGTCAGATCAAAATCTGGCAAAGGTCCATTTATCGCAACTCTTGTCATCTCGTGTGTTGGATGACCAAATCTTTTAAAGTATTCAGAACACTTTCCGCATCCAAGAAAACTTCCAGGATAACACGCTACCATGTCAACTGATATAACGTCGCTGTGATCGTATCGAGTATTCCATAATCCGCCGTGTCCGTATTCGACGCAGCTTAGCTGCACATTTTCGAGAAATTCCGATCTTGTAAATCTCCATGAATTTTTCTCCTGAGCAAAGTGAGTAGCAACCGATGGAATGGTAAAACAGTTATTCAGTAATTGTTCGACAGTGATTTCATCGCCGTTCGTGTATTTCAGAGCAAGGTTTTTCATTTCTTCGTGGAGTGATTCTGCACGATAAATTTCTCCGCTAAGCCGCATAACTGATCCTAATTTCCATCATCGGAACTTTGAAACAACCAAACAGATACAGGGTCACTCTTACTGATATCGTTGATAAAATCAAATATAACGCCGTCGTAAAATTTAACTGTTCTGTCTTGTGGAAATATTATCAACGCGGGCGTCCATGCATGCGTGTTATGATCAATGATTGTTATCGGAGCCCTATTTTTGTATATTTCGGTGCGTATAAAATCTCACCGGTGAGCGTCTTCACCGTAATCGGAAATCTTCATATGTTTTCTAACTCAGCAACGTCGCTGATAGAGACTCCGGTATCTTTAACTCGCTCCGCCCAAGTGTTTATTTTATCACGTCGATGATCCGTTAAACCGTTTCCACGTACCGCTGCTGTAAAATGTTCTATAACTGGCTCAGCTACACAATTCAACCTCGACGACGACTTTGTCTTTGTTGACGACAGTTTCATCGGCGCGAGATCATCGAGGTCAGGTTTGCCATTTAACGGATATAGCGCATAAACAACTTCAGTCACAGCATACGCTAGTTCGTAATATGGTTTGTCGATGCCGGTCAGCGTTCCTGGTTTAGAATTTTTATTCAAATTGACGATGCTACTTCCAACGGTCACGCGGACAGGGTCACGTTTGTCACGGATGATCCAAACGTCGTCGTCTGTCTGTATAATAAATTTTATCAGAATAATATATCGCTGATCATCGAAGTAGTTAATAATTTTCCTTCCTAGCTCGTTATTCATTCTACCATCGATATCACCTTTCAGCAATATGATTCTGAATGTTGACCACGTATGAGCTGCACCATCGTTGCGAAA